>JARQOD010009872.1:0-29586 GCA_033576555.1 Oophaga sylvatica
AATAACCCCAAGGCCTGAAAAAATGCATCAACATCACTCAAAACAGGATCCCCAGGTATCAGGGAAAAAGCCCAATCCTGAGGATCACCGCGCAGGAGAGAGATGATAATTTGAACCTGCTGCGCTGCGTTCCCTGAGGACTTAGATTTTAAGGCAAAAATAATTTACAATTATTTTTGAAATTCTGAAACTTAGCTCGATCCCCTAAAAACAAATCTGGCATGGGAATCCTAGGTTCCACAACAGGCAACCCAGCAAGATAGATAGCAATACTCCGAACCTCAGTGGCAAGCTGATCCACACGGCCAGACAACTGTGCAAACTCCATTGAGAGAAAAGATCCTCCCCAGCACCCAGAGATACAGAGGGAAAAAAAAAAAATTGCAACAAACAGAAAAATATCTCTGACACTATTTTTTCCCTTCTGTGAGTACCATACAATTTTCAATTTTTAGTCCGGTGATACTGTTATGTTTCGGTAGCTGAGGAGTGCAGGCAAAAAAGGCAATACACCAGAGCAGTTGGAATCTATGAGATTGCAGTACCCTGACTAACCACCACAACTAGAGGCAGCCGTGGAGCGTTCCTACGTTGGTCCTAGACGCCTCGTCACAGCCTGAGAAACTAACTACACCTAAAGATAGATATAGGAAAGCTATCTGCCCCGGAGCAGAACCCCAAAGACAATAGAAAGCCCCCAAACATGTAATGGCGGTTAGACAAGAGGAAATACTGACACAGAAAGAAAATAGTATGAGCAAACGCTGGGGCCCAAACTAACTAAATAGAAAAGGATAGGAATGGTACTTACTGCAATCCCAGAAAACCCTGAAAAGCACCAACTCTACTAATTTCAAAAACACCTGAGATCACACGACCTCTACCACCTAAATTAGCTCTCTGGTGTAACAAAATCAAAACAGCAGCCACTGAAAAAACTGGAAAAAGCAAAAGTACAAACATCAGTGGCTGAACAAAACTGAGAGGGCAGAAGCCCCCGGAGGGGACCCTGAAGGCCCCCACAGAAGTGCAGGACAAAATGCAAAAATATAGCACAAACACAAAAGAAGAAAATGTCTTATCTGTTAGCAGGAGATGCAGACACGACACAGCAGGCTACAAGGGAAACTGGAATAAAGGATTCAGACCAGAACAATTGATCACCGGCAACCCTGATGGGAAGGTGACTCCCTTATATAAGACAGTCAGTAACACCTGATTCCCAGTCCTCACAATCTTCACTGGACAGACTAGCACCGCTTGTAACCACCAGAGGGAGCCTCTGCTCAGAACTCATCTCAAACCCATTCACAACAGCCTACGCTACCAGACAAAAGTTTTAAAGTAATTTTTCTTTTTATTTTTATCATTTTACAATCAGTTTTTCCACCTCTTTTCTGTTTTTAATTAGCTGTTTTAGTAACAAGGGTTGTTTTTCAGAGTTTTATGATTAATACGGTTTTTTTTTTCCCTCCCCTTGTTGGTCAATTTTTTTTTCTTTTCCTAGAGTTTTTTTTACTAAATCTAACTTTTGTTTTTAAAGTTTTTCTTTTAAGTACATTTTTAAATGATTTTGGTGGAGAGATTTTTCTAATCAACTTATTTTAGAGTTTTAAGGTACTGCCACACTTAGTGATCTCGTTAGCGATCTCAATAACGACGCAAGCTAATGAGATCGTTTTTGTGATCGTTTTAATGTCTCTAGTAGCTGCCACACTTAGGGATCTCGTTAACGACTCAAAAGCGGTTAGCGATCTCATTAACGACTTTAACGGTCATTGCGATGTAAAAAACAGCGCACATCGCTCACAAAAGGTGCCAGACACAGCGATATAGGCTCACCAGCGGGACGCCAACGATCTAAATACGGTCCAGAACTCTAGTGAACGATCAGCGAGATCACAGCAGGGGCCACGTCGTTGCTACATGCCACACACGTTAGCGTCACGAACGAGATCGCTAAATAGTGACGTATTTTAGCGATCTCGTTAGCGACGCTGTTTAGTGTGGCATACCCTTTACTCTCCAACCAGCAAGATCTACTAGCTTGCTTTAGACCAAGGTCACTCCACAGATAAGGAAACTACAGGCTGAGGGAGAACACACACACAAACTGCGCAGCGGCTTCACTCACCCCTCCCATCAGGCATTCAGCGAAGACACACAGAACTAGAATGCAGCAGTTTTCAGATTTTTAATCACCTTTGTTGAATAGGTTTTTGGAATAGACACAGTACGTGAGAATCAAAGGGCTAGGCATGTGAATAGAAGGTCAGAGTACGTGAGAAGCAAATGGACAGGCAGACTTTACGCTGCATAATGAAATGTTTTTTCTTGTTTTTTGTTTGAAAGGCAACAAGAAAGTTTGTTTATAGATTACCGTCTGCTATAAAAGAGCAGTGGTGCATCGTGTAGAAGGTACAGCAAGTTAATTTGAACGGACCAGGAAGTGATTTTTTATGTGAATAAGATTGAAATGGTGTTAAATCGTCTGTGAGAAAATGATCACTGACATGTCACAAGAGCAGAATTCAGAGTCACACACATCACATGTCCATCATGTGGAGACACGGGACAGGTGTAGGCTGCTCTCATTGAATAAGAAGCCTTGTACAGGGAAAAACGCTCCCCGCCTCTCTCCACAGGGAGAAGGCATTTTTGTTTCAATGGTCCCCTCTCAAGAGCCACAGGGGACACCCTCTCCTTTTTCTTCTCTCAGTCCCTTTCTCCTTCTTCTTCAGACTTTTCTCCTCTTTCCTCGCTGCCATCCCTCTCTATCCTTCTTTCCCTATCATTCCTTCTTTCCCCTCCCTCACATCTCTGACACATCCATTTTCTTCCTCTTCCTCTTCTTCTATCTCTTCCTCTCCAACTCTCAAATCTTCTTCTTCATCTTCTTCTACTTCTCCCCCTCCATCTTTCTCCTCTCTCTCTCCTCCATCTTTCTCTCCTTTCCCCTTTCACTCTTCTCTCCCTCCCCTCCTTCCTTTTCCTCCCTTCTCCTCCCACACCACACCCACCTGCTCGTGCTCGCTCTCCTCCTTCCTCCTCCTCTCAGGCACATCCCACCTCTTCTCACTCACACCTCCCTTCTCTTCCTCTTTTTTCTACTTCGTTATCAACTGGGTCAACGCCCAATCAAAGCAATGTGGTGTCCCTGTATTCAGTGCCTCCAGCACAGGGCACCCTGTCTATCCCAAGCACAGTACAAACATTGCCAGTCATTATATCAGGAGAAGAAAGTGCAAATCTCCCTACACAAAACGCTGCAGGTAGCCCCCAGACACTAGCAGAGCCCACAGCCATGGCTTCACAGGGGGAAAGTATAGCTGCAGACACAAATGAGGAACCTCAGTGCCAAGCAGAGCTGCCAACATGGAACAATGACACTGATCCACCGCAACATCACCCAGTATATGCACCAAGCACACCATGTCACTTCTCATCTGATGAAGATGAAGACACAACGTCATATATGATGCCCAATACTAGGGAAGAAAACACACAAGCACCAATAGAGCAGGGACAGGTTGAGGCACCATCCTATGAGCCCTTCATCCCAAGCCAGGTGATCAGTATGCTGCCAGACCCAGGGATACACCCCATGCCATTTTGCCAAAAAATGCAGCAGATCCAGCGAACGTATGCAGCAGCCTGGATTGATCTCTGGACCGTAATGGAAATAAAAGCAGGTGATGCATTCTGGCCAATTATAAGAGAACACTTCAAGCTTCCAGCAGAGTTAGATGCGTATGCCTGGGAGACAGAACCAAAGCTAATTGAGCAACTCAGAGAATGGGCCAAAAGCGGACTGACAGGACAAACTCTCAGCCTACATGACATGAGTCAAGACAAGACAGAGTCTGTGGAGAAGTTCCATGACAGAGTGATGCAAGTGTTTCAAGATTTGGGCCTCATTACCCATGATCAGACACACAGACGGATGTTGGCACAGGCTTTTGTGCATGGACTGAGAGAACCAATCAGGAAACCACTGATAGTAGCCAGGCCTGAGTACACGTCAATAGCAATGGATACCCTGCTCGCAGTAGCAAAAAGGATTGAGTCCCGCCGGGACAGAAGGGATGTCCAGTGTTACAACTGTGGCGAGTTTGGTCATTTCCGGAACCGGTGCAGTACACCGACTTCGCCCAGAAGAAGAAGAAACACAGAAAGCAGTGAAGAACCCCGTCCATAGGACAGGAGCACACCAAGTCCACAGGGAACCCCACCAGTGGGACCAATATCCTGAGAGTGGATGGCGTAGTCAGATCTTTTCTTGTGGAACTCCGCAACCTCACCTATCTATCAGAATCTTCTGCGTCCTGCATGGGAATTGATGGTCAAGTCAGACATTTCCAGATTATGAAGCCCCTGCGTGTGTGGACTCAGCCAGAACACTCCATCGTGTCCCAGTTTGTTGTGTCAAAAACCTGCACCCTCAACCTATTGGGAGTGGACCTACTGCAGAAGCTGAAAGCGACCAGAGTGTTCCAGGAAGATGGGACCATGACACTTTCTTCACCCCTGACCCAAGAAGAAACCTCAAACAACCACACTGCAGACCTATCACAGGAGGTGCTGGACATAGTACCAGAAAAGCCACTCCATCACCCAGAGTCAAGATGTCTCTGACCAACTGAAGGTCTAAGTGAACTCGCCTAAGACGGCCTGAGAACTTTAACATTGGCCAGGATATTCAACTCAAGAAGGACCCTACTCGCTTCATGGAATGGCAACACCTCATCCGGCTCCAACGCCAGAGGTTCATCTTTTGCAAGCACCAGGAGGTGCCCCCTGCAATCAACCAGTTCACCCAGGCCCTAGACCGGCAAAAAGCCACTCAGCTCTTCAAACTTGTGCACAAATACTGACCTGAGACCGAGCTGGAGAAAAAGAAACAACTGATGGCCCGTGCTGAGAAAAAAGCAGCCGGTTAAGAAGACCCCCTGTGACCAGAGCAGGTGCTAACACAGTGACTGTCTTGGTGGAGAACAAGAAAGCCAGCTGGTCGTCATCTCTCATGATGTGGATCCTAGTAGACGGCTTGTTTTCCCCGCCAGCTCTGCGCCGGCAGATGGGAGTCCCCTGCCGCATACTGAAGGACAAGGCCAAACTGGGCTGCCTCGCCCATCAGAATCAATACCAGCTTTCCACAGTAAAGAGAAAGACTGTAAACCCCACTGAGTTCAGAATGGTGCAAGGCCTGGAAGCCGTGAAAGAGGCTACGGTATTTGAAACCCCAACAGTGCTGAACCCGCACACTCTGCTCTCAAAAGTCCCAGTCACCGCAACGGTATTCACGGTGATCAACCTGGCCAGTGCCTTCTTCAGTGTTCCTCTCCACCTGGAGGCCAGCCTTCACGCACCAGTGCAGTGCATATGGACAGTGTTGCCTCAAGGTGCTCAGAACAAGC
Organism: Oophaga sylvatica; assembly: GCA_033576555.1. NCBI lineage: Eukaryota > Metazoa > Chordata > Amphibia > Anura > Dendrobatidae > Oophaga > Oophaga sylvatica. The sequence continues at coordinate 5,418 of JARQOD010009872.1, forward strand.
CCTTCAAGTTTCACCAAGACAATGTCCTCCATCCTCGTCAACTGGACTGCAGAATATGCAGGAGTCACTCTTCTACAACACGTGGATGACCTTCTCTTTTGTGTGGTTGACATCGATACCTGCACAGTCCATTCCTTGTCTCTCCTACTCTACCTGGAAGAACAGCAACGCAAGGTCTGGAAGAACAAAAGTCCAGTGATGTCAGAAGCAAGTTACATCCCTGGGACACTGTATTGCCCACCAGACGAAACACCTGTCAATTGACTGGAAGACCACTGTGGAGAAGATGGCTCCCCCAACAACTCCGAAAATGCTGCAGGCCTTCCCTGGTCTAGTATCGTATTGCAGAACCTGGATCCCTGATGCCTCAGTCCTAATGCAGCCTCTGTGCGCTTGCATCAACGCAACCGCTCCTTCTATCGGACGCAGCCTTCAACTCATTCAGGAGATTGGAAGAACTCCACAGTCTCAGCGCCAATACCAGGCCTACCTGACTACAGGAAGTCTTTCCGTCTACCTGATGGAAGAAAGAAGGTCATGCTACTGGAGTCCTGACACGGATTCACGGGGGAAAACAGAGACTTTTAGGCTGCCTCTCAGCCCGCTTGGATCCAGTTGCAAGAGGAGCACCCTCCTGCCTGATGGCAGTATCTGCAGCACACACCTTCCTGGACAAGGTTGCTGACATCACTCTTGGACAGCCACTGGAAACTCTCACTCCACACGACATCTTGGCAATCTTCAATCAAGCTCAACCAACAATAATCTCCCCACCGCCAGGCATCTTTGTGGTGCCTCTATCGCCTTTGTCTCATAATGTCACCGTCTCCAGACCTACAGTCCTCATCCCGGCTACTGTACTCCCACTCCCAAGGGGGGATACAATATGGACTTTCCAGAACAAAATTTACAGAATTTATCCTCTACTTGGATGGCTCCAGATTTGCAGATGATGAAGAAGTTTCCACACAGGAAGTGCAGTGACCAGCAATCAAGAAATCCTGTGGTCCAGAAGTCTGTCACCTAGCCTGTCAGCCCAGGAAGCAGAACTGATAGCGCTGACGAAGGCCTGCCAGATGGCAGAAGGCAAGACTGCAAACATCTACACCGACTACAGGTACTCGCATGGCATAGCACACGACTTTGGGCCCATCTGGGCTACAAGGGACTTCATCACAGCAAACGGGACAACCGTGAAGCATCATGGAGCCTTCAGGGACCTGCTGGGTGTACTCCAACTTCCAAAATGGTGGCAATTTGAAAAATCAAAGTGCATGGAAAACTGAGAACAGAAGAGGCGTGAGGCAATAACATGGCGGACATGGCAGCCAAAGAAGCGGCCAAAGGAAGACAACATGGAGAAGTGGGAGAGATCGTAGAGCCGGATGGCTACTACATGACGACTGAAGACAAGAAACCTGACAAAAAGACGTCCTGGGATCTGCTCAAGAAGTTGCAAGACCAAGCTCCAAAAGGAGAAGAAGAGCTGAATGCGAAAAAAGCAACACGTGAAGAAGGAAGGCTATCAATAATGGACTTCAAACTCTGCCTACCACAAAGTATGCACCCTATGGTGGTCCAATGGGCACATGGACCCACACCTACATATCAAAGACACAGATGAATGATCTGATTGGTGCTTACTGTTTCGCTTCAGGGATCTCCACCCTAACAGCCAAATTCACCAGCAGCTGTCTGACCTGCGGCAAATGCAAGCCTGGACGTGTGGAAGAAAGTCCCCCTCACCTCATCTGGCAAGACCACTCTACCAGCTTCAGAGGATCCAGATAGACCAAATCCAGATATCGCCAAGTGAAGGATTCAAATACGCCATTGTGGTCAAAGAAGTATTTGCAAGATGGACAGAAGCGTTCCAAGTCAGCAAAGACTACTGCAAAGCAGGGTGGATAAAAAAATTTTAAAAAATCAAAAAAAATCCGATTTTTTTTATTTAAATCGGATTTTTTTGATTTAAATCGGATTTTTTTTTATTTAAATCGGATTTTTTTCAATAAACTGCTTTTTGAGGAAAATATTTTACCATCCAAAGGTTCTTCCATCATGAGATAAAGCTGAGTTGTTTAACTCAGTAGAATAAAGGCTGTATATGTGTAACATTCACAATGCCATGCTCTTCCAGAGGTTTCTGTAGGATTAGTGGGCAGTTTCTCTCCTATATTATCACAGACGCTCACTTTACTTACGCAGTTCTCAAAACTGAATTTGACTCCGCAGAGGTCCCAGCCTCTTCTTCACGGCAAAAATGTTACAACATGAACAGAGTTGAGAAAAAGACTTTAATCCTATTGTTCTACAAACCTATATGAATACAGAATCAACCCCTTCAGTGCCAAGTCCAAGAAGTTAGACAATATGTTTCTGATTGTTTGGAGTGGAATAGATCTGCACAACACAAGAAGAATGTGAATCTAAGTGTGAGGAGGAGGAAGGGCAAGCAGACAAGAAAATGAAAGTGAAACTTTGAGCACAATACTGCAGCATAGCCACAGACAGACAAGTCTGGATCTGTTTGTGTGTACGATCTGAGGTTTATTACATTCTTTCCTTATAATGGCAGCAGGCCGTAAAAGAGACCCAGTTTGGGAATATTTTAATGAAGCTCCTTCGCCTATCGGTAAGGCAGGCATGCATGCAAACGATGCAGCAAAGAGATGCAAGGCCTGGTGGCGCGAATGAGGCAACATCATGAGAAGTGCGGTGATGAAGATGACCAAAGAAACACTTCTGAACAGGCAGGATCTTCAGGTTGGTAAACATTTTTATTGAATCCTATTTCTAAAGACTGAACTGTCATGTGTGAGAAAAATTATATTTCTTATTATTACTGCATGTTACTGTCATTTGGCACAGTTATGAAGAAAAACAAATATTCCTTTTGGGGCAGTGCTGTGTTGTGTACAATAGGCAGAAATTGTATAAACAATAAAATAACAGCATTGACTTTTTTTGTTTAGGGGAATTCATGGATTCTGGAAACTATCCACCTCCAAGATCACCATCATCCTGTTCTACAGTTTCAGAGTTATCTATCCAGGATAGTGCTTCATTAGCAGCAGCATCATCATCAGACACCCACAGCCACATATCACCATCCAAAAGGAAGAAAAAAACCTTTACCTCCTGGAACCACCATAGTTTGTGATAAGAACTAGCAGATTAGAAAAAGAGTTGATTGATGAAAAAATTGCCCAGTTTATTTATGCAACGAACTCTTCTTTCCGTCTGACTGAGAACCCACATTTCATTAATATGGTTCAGTCACTGAGACCAGGATACAGTCCACCCAGCAGAGCTGATGTTGCAGGGAAACTGCTGGATCAAGTGTATGACAGAGAAATGGAGCAATGTGCAACAGCTCTGGAGGGTAAAATTGTTAATCTAAGTATTGATGGGTGGAGTAATGTCCACAATGATCCTATTGTATGTGCTTGTATAACAACAGAAGAAGGTAAAGTCTTCCTTGCACAAACAATAGATACGTCAGGAAATGCACACACAGCAGAATACTTACAAGAAGTGGCAGTAAAAGCTATAACATGTGAACAAAAATTCAAATGTCTAGTACGCAGTTTGGTCACTGACAATGCTGCAAACGTATCCAAGATGAGAAGAAATTTAGAAGAGCAGGGAGGAATACAAAGCTAATAACATATGGTTGCAGTGCTCATTTGCTGCACCTCTTAGCCAAAGACTTAAGTGAAAGTGTTCCAGAAATAAAGGCTAATGTTGTTGAAATTGCTAAATACTTCCGTAATAATCATTTTGCTGCAGCAGCTCTGAAAAGGATGGGTGGAACCAAGCTAACGCTCCCACAAGATGTTAGATGGAACTCTGTGGTGGACTGTTTTGAGCAGTATATCAAAAACTGGCCTATTCTGATGACACTTTGTGAAGAAAATCGAGATAAAATAGATGGCACTGTCACGGCCAAAATCCTCAGCATTGGACTTAAGAGAAATGTTGAACATATGCTGAGCTTCCTGAAACCCATCTCTCAAGCTTTAAACAAAATACAGAAAAATAGCTGTTTTATTGCGGATGCTGTTGAAATTTGGAAGGAACTGAGTGAACACTTAAAAACAGAACTACACATGGACAGAATTAAATTACAAGCAGTAAACAAACGAATGGGACAAGCACTGACTCCAGCTCATTTTTTGGCAAATATTGTCAATATCCAATATCAGGGTCAAAACCTAAGTGCTGAGGAAGAGGAGTTAGCTATGACATGGGTATCCAGCAATCATCCATCTTTAATGCCAACTATAATAAACTTCAGAGCTAAGGGGAACCATTCAAGAAATATATGTTTGCTGAAGATATTTTAAGGAAGGTCACACCAGTAAACTGGTGGAAGTCACTTAAGCGCTTGGATTTAGAGACTGTTCAAGTAATGATTTCACTTTTAACAGCAGTAGCTTCTTCTGCAGGCGTTGAAAGAATATTCTCTTCCTTTGGACTCATTCATTCTAAATTGAGAAATCGGTTGGGACCCAATAAAGCAGGAAAGCTTGTTTTTCTTTTCCAGATTATGAATAGGAACAAAGAAGAAGATGATGATGAAGATGACGACGAGTGAGCTACAGAGGACAGCAGGGACTGTAGTATTTAAGTTTTTCATGTGTCGGCTGGGCTGACAGTCTAAGTTTCTTAAAATATATATTATTTTGTTTAGCCAAATTAGTTAACAAACATGGATGTTTGTTTAAGCAAATAACTTATGCTGTAATGTTGTTATTGTTTCAGTTGAATAAATCTATTTAAATTGTTATTAAGGTCAGGATTATTTTTCTCCTTCCTAAGTACAACAGAACAGTGGTGTCCAAATATGAATGATTAACCCATTAAACTGGGGAGAAAAAAGTAATATAAAAAGTGATTCTAAAAATCTTCATCTACTTGCATGTTAAAGTAGCAAGAACTAGTTTAGGTAGAAACTTTGATTTAAATCACTGATTTATATCAAGCCTTACTGACTAGTGATTTAAATCGTGATTTAAATCGTGATTTAAATCAGTTTGATTTAAATCAAATCCACCCTGCTGCAAAGCAGCTACTTTCGGAAAATAGTGTGCAGATACGGGGTTCCAGAAATGACAGAAAGTGATCAGGGACCCGCATTCACAGCAAATCTGACACAAGAGATCTGGTTAGCAGTAGGGTCAGATTTAGGCCTACACACTCCTTACCACCCCCAGAGTAGCGGGAAGGTAGAAAGACTGAACGGAACACTTAAGAATAGGATGCTGAAAATTGCCCAAGAGACACGCAAACCATGGCATGACACACTCCCAATTGCACTGTTTAGCGTAAGGCACACTCCCAGAGACCCAGAAAAGCTGTCACCATACGAAATTTTGTTTGGGTCTAGTCCCAAGTTAGGTGCATTCTTCCCTCAGTAGCAGAATATGCAAAATGATATCTTGTTTTGCTTATGTAATTGAATTGTTCAAAAACTAATGTCCATTCTTGAGTTTTTCTCTTCACTACCAGATTTGATGGTCCTGTCCAAGAGCCCCAGATGACACCAACCTCTGTGTAACTAGAGGGAAAGCCTGCTTGGATCCATGTATCGCATTGCAAGGAAGCTCCCAGGAGAGACACCTAAGCCATGAAGGATGTCGTGGATGCTCTGACTGACCAGACAGATGACCTACCTGATGAAGAATACACACGTTTTTTCTGAACATGCAGTTAAATAAAGAGACTATGATTGTGATAAACCCCCGACAGGGACAGTCCTCCTGACCGCCCATTTGCGAAAAGTCTGTATTCGGTGGGGGAGACATGCGCTAGGCATATCTCAACCCGCCGGCAGCACAAAAGAGTTGCAGCGCTTTGGGAAAGGAGCAGGTTTTTAGGGCAAGTGGTATCTAAGGGGGGACTGTCATGGAAATATATATGTATTCCATATATTTAAAGTATATTCATATATATGCATTCACAGTTAGATAGATCTCACTTGCTAAAAATCCTGTGCCCACACATATCTATGCAAAAAGCTGATGCCAGCTATAATCAGTCGTTAAAGACGACCCTGGCCTTCATAAGGAACAAGTACAGAGAGTCTTAGTAGATATCTATTGTTTACTTTACTAGTCATGCAAGAAAGCTAGGGCAAAGAACAAAAAACAATAAATCTGCAACTTCAGCCCTTTTATCATAATTATCATACTTACACTAGAACAGCCAATTATCTAGCAGCTTTTAATTGTATGTTAATTGACTAACCAGCCCCTTTTTGTAAACGTATAAAACCTTGAATGAACAATAAATGAGAGGTCTTGACGAACTGTTATACTGACACTTCCGTTGTGGACAGTCCTCATTTCGTTCTGAGCGCTCAAATAGACATTTAATAGAAAATTGGGAACAGCAGCAGCAAACACTTCAGGATAGATTTATCCTAATTAAATTTCCATAACAGAACAGAAAAAGAAAGAGGGGACAGAAAAAAGAACAGAGAGAAAAAAAGAAATAGGGGAAAGAAAGAACAAAGAGAGAAAGAAAGAAAGAGATAGAGAGAAAGAAAGATGAGAAACAAAGAACAGAGAGAGAGAAAGAGAAATAAAGAAAACAGATAGAAAGAACAGAGAGAGAGAGAAAAAGAACAGAAAGAAAGAGTGGAAAGAAAGAGAAAAAGAAAGAAAGAGGGGAAAGAAAGAACAGAGAGAAAGAAAAAGAACAGAGAGAGAAAAAGATGGGAAAGAAAAAAAACAGAGAAAGAAAGAGGGGAAAGAAAGAAAGGGAAAGAAAGAAGAGAGAGAAAGAAAGAAAAAGAAAGGGGAAAGAAAGAACAGAGAAAGAAAGAAAAAGAACAGAGAGAAAGAAAGATGGTAAAGAAAGAACAGAGAGAGAGAAAGAAAGATGGGAAAGAAAGAACAGAGAGAAAGAAAGATGGGAAAGAAAGAACAGAGAGAGAAAGAAAGGGGAAAGAAAGAACAGAGAGAGAGAAAGAAAAAAAGAACAGAGAGAAAGAAAGAGGGGAAAGAACAGAGAGAGAAAAAGAAAGGGGAAAGAACAGAGAGAGAAAATGAAAGAGGGGAAAGAACAGAGAGATAGAGAAAAAGAAAGAAACAGAGAGATAGAAAGAAAGAGGGGAAAGAAAGAACAGAGAGAAAGAAAGAAAAAGAACAGAGAAAGAAAGATGGGAAAGAAAGAACAGAGAGAAAGAAAGAACAGAGAGAAAGAAACAAAGATTCTATAAAGATACTATAGCAGCACGACTCCCATTGTAGTGCCCACCTGAGCCTCCCGGTGCAGGACATATCATGATCCGCTCACATGGCCGACAACCCCGATTCCAAGGCGAGGACACGGTAATGGATCTGAAGCATTCCCTGAAGTGCCTCCATGGTTCCGTCACAATCTCCTCCTGGAATTACCTAATTTCCGGTCATCTTCCAGCACATCACTTCTGGTGGAACATCACGTGCGAGTTTTAAAGTGCTCCTCGGGGCTCCGGCATGTACTCCTGTGTCCACGGGAAAAGCTCCCGGCCGGGACAGCGGGGCAGACCCTCAAAATCGGTAGTGTCCCGCTGAATTCAGGATGCTTGGGAGGTATGAATGCTCCCCACCATACACCTTGTACATGCACGGCTCTGCACACCTCATACACACACGGTTCCGCTTTGTATGCCTCGTACACACGGCTCCGCTTCGTCCACCTCACACACACAAGGCTCCACTCAGTATACACATGGCTCCACTCCGTACACCTTATACACACGCAGCCACGCTTTGTACACCTTGTACACACACGACTCCACTCCGTAAACCATGTACACATGCGGCTTTGCAGCATACACCTCGTACACACGTGGTTCTGCTCCGTACACCTTGTACACACGCGGCTCCGCTACATACACACAAGGCTCCACTCCATACACACACGGCTCTGCTCCGCTCTGTACACACACGGCTCAAGCACGGAGCCCTGTGTGTACGGAGCTGAGGGGCTCAACTCCGTACACTTCGCACACACAGGGCTCCATTTCGTACACACACAGCACTGCTATATCCACCTCGTACACACGGCTCCGCTCCGTAAACCTCGTACACATGCGGCGCAGCTCCGTAAACCTCGTACACGAGCGGCTCAGCTCCATAATCCTCGTACAGACACACGGCTCCGCTCCATCCAACTCGTACACACAAGGCTCCGCTCCATACACCTCTTACACACACAGCTCCGCTCTGCACACCTCGTACACACGGCTACGCTCCATACACTTTTCACACGGCTCTGCTACATCCAACTTGTACACACTACAGCTCTGCTACATCCACACTGTAAACCCATCCCGACCCCACATACAAACTTACCCTCAGTCATCCAGCACCATGACAACCATCACAGCAGTCCTGCACACAAGGAGGACACTGATCATGTGACCCCTGACTCCTCCCCTTCTGTGACCTCATCACAGTTCCTGTGGGCACAGAAGAGTTCAGCATAGCAGCGTCATTGACAGCTGTGGCAGGCTGAGCTGTAAAGGCAAGGAATGGGTGCATGGGGGGCGTGGCGGCTCGTCTCCCTGCAGGACATATAGCAGTGATGGCAAACCTTTTTGAGACCGAGTGCCCAAACTGCAATCTAAAACCCACTTATTTATCGCAAAGTGCCAACACGGCAATTTAACCGGAATACTGAGGTTTTAGATTAGAAAAACAACTCCATACTGTATAATCGCCACACATGATGCCTCCATACTGTATAATGGCCACACATGATGCTCCATACTGTATAAAGGCCACTGTCATGTGTGCATTGCCACGTAGATCGTCGCGGTTGCACATTCTGACTTCTCACAGCTGAGTTGCTGTTTCTTTGTGTTTGGCAGTTAGGGAGTTAATTCTGTCTGTGCTCAGTTCTGGGACTGGGTGCAGTTTCTCCCGGCTGCAATTAATTATTTGTTGATTGGTTTCCTTTAAATCTCTGGTTGTCTGTGTTGGGAGTTGCCAGTGAAATTCTTCATGCAGACCACAGATAGGATTGTATCTGTATAGACTTAAGTTAAAGAGCTCCTTAGTTGTTTTAAGCTCACCTTGCTTAGAGTTTAATATCCCAGATCATTTATGTTCCTTCTGTGTTTGAGTGTGTATGCAAGTCTGTGTTTTCTCCAGTCTGTCTAATATGTCTAATCTGTGTATTTAGCAGAGATCAGCCCGTATTCCTTTGGTGGTAATCAGTATCCTTCTTAGGACTGATTACAGGGTTCAGGGACTGATAGGAGACAGGGTTAGGCTGGAGACTTGGACCTCTGAACCATTATCAGTACCTCCAAGGTGAGGGATTAGTTAGGACCCCAGTTTAGGGTCAGGTTAGACCCCCGGTCCTCCTCTTTCCTGTGACAGTGTATCAAGTCCTCAAGATTAACCCTGAGTTCAACGGATATCGTGTCAGGTAAATCTATTCTATATTTACATGCTGATGTTGCTAATCTATATGTTGTATAGAGTGTTGTTCTTTTAAGAATAGTTTACTGACATCGTACACATATCATAAGACCGCGTGACATTTTCACTGGCCTATAAAATTATTCCCAGTTGCCATGGATCCAGTAGCCCAGCTGGCTCTGCAGTTGCAGGGATTATCCATGGAGCTGACGGACATTAAGTCCAAAGTTTTGTCTCCCTCGGAGCAAACCAGATTTGAACCTAAAGTAGCTCTCCCGGACAGGTTCACTGGTGGGCGAGACAAATTTTTTACCTTCAGGGAAGCATGTAAATTGTATTTTCGGCTTCGGCCTCGATCATCAGGGAGTGAAGAGCAGAGAGTGGGAATTGTTATCTCGCTCCTACAAGGGGACCCTCAATCCTGGGCCTTCTCCCTTCCTCCGGGATCCCCGGCTCTACAGTCAGTAGATCGATTTTTTTCTGCCCTGGGTTTGGTATATGATGACCCAGATCGGGTCTCTCTTGCTGAGACAAAATTACGTAAGATACAGCAGGGAGATCGTCCGGCGGAGGAATTTGCTTCTGAGTTCCGTAGATGGGCCACAGATACTCAGTGGAATGACCCAGCTCTTAGAAGCCAGTTTTGTCATGGGCTTTCTGACAAATTAAAGGACGTTTTGGCTCAGTATGATTCTCCTCCATCACTGGAGGCTGCTATGGCCCTAGCTATCCGTACTGATAGACGGCTCCGGGAGAGGTTCGAGGTAACTCCGCCCCCTGTTGTTACTCCACCTACTACTAAAGTCCCTTATGTTGAGGTTCCCCTTGTCTGTTCGGAGGAGCCTATGCAGTTGGGAGGGACATCATTTCGTAGGAGGGGATTGGCGGTACGCCGCAGGACTAGAAGGTGTTTCTTCTGCGGGAAAGAGGGACATTTTGTTGGGGGATGTCCATCCCGTGCCTTGTTGAGCAAAAAGTCGCCGGAAAACTGTTAATCCCAGGTTGTGTGGTGGACGACAACCTGGGAGTATGTATTTCGTCCGCTAGTTCTTCTCAGTTCCTTGTACCAGTGGAGGTGGTGGTTGGTACGAGAGTGGAGAGATTTTCTGTTCTTCTTGATAGTGGGTCCGGGGCTAATCTGGTTGACGCTCAGTTTGCTCAGGCTCAAGGTATGCATCTGAGTGTATTGGTCAAACCGATCCCTATATTCTCCATTGACGCCAGGCCTCTCGGCCAAGGTAGCTTTGTTCATGAGGTTCATAACATTGACCTTCGGGTAGGGGCAATACATAGGGAACTATTATCTTGTTATGTGTTGGAGGGTCTACCTACTCCTATTGTGTTGGGACTTCCTTGGTTGGTTAAACATAACCCTGTGATTAATTGGCAGTCCAGAGATATAAGCCAATGGGGGAGTTTTGCAAAAGTAACTGCATGAACACAGTCATCAGTGCGGTCGTGCCTAGTACTTTGCCTCCTTTTTTGGAGGACTTTGGGGATGTGTTCTCTGAGGAGGGGTGTCAGGAGTTGCCTCCTCATCGCGTGTATGACTGCTCTATTAATTTACTTCCTGATGCTAAGTTACCTAAAGCTAGGTTATATAACCTTTCTGGTCCTGAGAGGCAGGCTATGAAAGATTATATTTCGGAGAGTCTGGCCAAAGGGCATATTAGACCTTCATCTTCCCCAGTGGCCGCGGGGTTCTTCTTTGTGAAGAAAAAAGATGGAGGCCTACGCCCTTGCTTGGATTTCCGTGAACTTAATCGGATTACTGTTCGAGATCCGTATCCACTCCCTCTGATTCCTGATCTCTTCAATCAAATTGTTGGCGCCAAATGGTTCTCTAAATTGGATCTCAGGGGGGCGTATAATCTGATTAGGATAAAAGAGGGGGATGAGTGGAAAACGGCGTTTAACACGCCGGAGGGACATTATGAGAACCTTGTCATGCCTTTTGGTCTGACTACTGCACCAGCAGTGTTCCAACATTTTGTTAATGACATTTTTCGTCATCTGGTGGGGCTGTTTGTGGTCGTATATTTGGATGACATTTTAATTTACTCACCAGATCTTGTGTCTCACCAGGAGCATGTGAGACAGGTGTTGCAGATCTTGCGAGACAATAAACTATACGCCAAACTGGAAAAGTGTGTATTCGCCGTACAGGAACTTCAGTTTTTGGGTTTCTTGGTGTCAGCCTCCGGTTTCCGTATGGACCCTGAAAAGGTGAGAGCAGTGCTTGAATGGGATCAGCCAGAGGATCTTAAGGCTCTGCAGCGTTTTCTGGGGTTTGCTAACTACTACCGGAAATTTATTTGTAATTTCTCATCTGTTGTCAAACCTCTCACTGACATGACAAGAAAAGGGACGGATTTTTCTAAATGGTCGGACAAAGCTTGCCAAGCTTTTTCCTCTTTGAAGAAATGTTTTGCTTCGGCACCCGTTCTCATCCAACCAGATGCATCACAGCCGTTCGTTGTGGAGGTGGACGCGTCTGACGTAGGGGTGGGTGCAATATTGTCCCAGGGTCCGTCCCCTGGTAAATGGCATCCGTGCGCTTTCTTTTCTAAAAAATTGTCGTCCGCCGAAAGGAATTATGATATCGGCAATAGGGAACTTTTGGCCATTAAGTTGGCTTTTGAAGAATGGCGTCACTTTTTGGAGGGGGCAGTCCACCCGGTCACCGTCATTACTGATCACAAGAACCTGCTGTATTTGGAATCTGCTAAGCGTCTGAATTCCAGACAAGCTCGATGGTCGTTGTTTTTTACCAGGTTTAATTTTGTTGTCACTTATCGCCCTGGATCTAAGAATGTTAAGGCGGATGCCTTGTCTCGCAGTTTCCCAGGGGCCGGGAAAATGGATGACCCGATTCCTATCCTTCAGGAGGGGGTGGTAGTGTCGGCTGTATGTTCTGAGCTTGAGGAGGAGGTGTTAGAGGCTCAGGGGGACGCCCCTGCAGGACCTCCAGGGAGACTGTTTGTCCCAAATCAGTTGAGACAAAAGGTTATTGAGGCACATCATAATTCTGCTTTAGCAGGACATCCAGGGAGTAAGGCTACTTTAGATCTCCTTTCTCGCCGGTTTTGGTGGCCTAACGTTAATAAAGATGTTTTAACTTTTGTCGCGTCCTGTGGGGTTTGTGCTCGCTCTAAGACCCCTCATACCCGTCCGTCTGGGACCCTCTTACCCTTGAAACTTCCGGAGCGTCCATGGACTCATTTGTCTATGGACTTCATCACGGACCTTCCTCAGTCGTCAGGGAAGACTGTCATACTGGTGGTTGTTGACAGGTTCAGTAAGATGGCACATTTCATTGCTCTTCCTGCCCTCCCTAATGCTAAAACTCTGGCGCAGGTGTTCATTGGGGAGATTGTGAGACTTCATGGGTTGCCTTCTGATGTGGTGTCAGATAGGGGGTCTCAGTTTGTGTCCAAGTTTTGGAGGGCATTTTGTTTACGTCGGGGGATGCAATTGTCATTTTCCTCGGCTTTTCATCCGCAGACCAATGGTCAGACAGAGCGTCTGAATCAAAGCCTAGAGACTTATCTTCGGTGTTTTGTCTCAGAGAACCAGGAGGACTGGTCTTCTTTCTTGCCTCTGGCAGAGTTCGCTCTTAACAACAGGCGGAGCGAGTCCACTGGTAAGTCCCCGTTTTTTGGGGCATATGGTTTTCATCCCCAGTTTTGTACATTCAATGGGGGGGTCCCTTCTGGGGTTCCTGAGGAGGAGCGTTTCTCGTCGTCACTTGCTTCAGTGTGGAGAGGTGTATTGAATAATCTGAGTGCTATGGGGAACCGTTATAAACGTATGGCTGATAGGAGGAGAGTTTCTGGTCCAGATCTTAATGTGAACGATCTGGTATGGTTGTCTACCAGGAATATAAAACTTAAAGTTCCCTCCTGGAAGCTGGGCCCCAGATTCATCGGGCCGTACAGGATCAGTTCCATAATTAATCCTGTGGCATTTCGTCTGGACCTCCCTCCTACGTTTAAAATCCACAATGTGTTCCACAAGTCATTACTTAAGAGGTACGTGGCACCAGTCATACCATCACCTCTACCTCCTCCTCCAGTGGTGGTCAATGGTAACTTGGAGTTTCAAGTGTCAAAGATCATTGACTCACGTCTGAATCGCCGGTCCCTTCAGTACTTGGTGCATTGGAAGGGGTATGGTCCAGAGGAGAGGACGTGGGTTCCTGCGTCTGACATTAACGCAGATCGTTTGGTGCGGACCTTCCACAGAACTCACCCGGGCAAACCTGGCCCTGAGGGTCCGGAGGCCCCTCGTAGAAGGGGGGGTACTGTCATGTGTGCATTGCCACGTAGATCGTCGCGGTTGCACATTCTGACTTCTCACAGCTGAGTTGCTGTTTCTTTGTGTTTGGCAGTTAGGGAGTTAATTCTGTCTGTGCTCAGTTCTGGGACTGGGTGCAGTTTCTCCCGGCTGCAATTAATTATTTGTTGATTGGTTTCCTTTAAATCTCTGGTTGTCTGTGTTGGGAGTTGCCAGTGAAATTCTTCATGCAGACCACAGATAGGATTGTATCTGTATAGACTTAAGTTAAAGAGCTCCTTAGTTGTTTTAAGCTCACCTTGCTTAGAGTTTAATATCCCAGATCATTTATGTTCCTTCTGTGTTTGAGTGTGTATGCAAGTCTGTGTTTTCTCCAGTCTGTCTAATATGTCTAATCTGTGTATTTAGCAGAGATCAGCCCGTATTCCTTTGGTGGTAATCAGTATCCTTCTTAGGACTGATTACAGGGTTCAGGGACTGATAGGAGACAGGGTTAGGCTGGAGACTTGGACCTCTGAACCATTATCAGTACCTCCAAGGTGAGGGATTAGTTAGGACCCCAGTTTAGGGTCAGGTTAGACCCCCGGTCCTCCTCTTTCCTGTGACAGTGTATCAAGTCCTCAAGATTAACCCTGAGTTCAACGGATATCGTGTCAGGTAAATCTATTCTATATTTACATGCTGATGTTGCTAATCTATATGTTGTATAGAGTGTTGTTCTTTTAAGAATAGTTTACTGACATCGTACACATATCATAAGACCGCGTGACAGCCACACATGATGCTGCATATTGTATAATGGCCACACATGATGCTCCATACTGTATAAAGGCCACACATGATGCTGCATGCAGTATAATGGCCCCACATGATGCTCCATACTGTATAAAGGCCACACATGATGCTCCATACTGTATAATGGCCCACCATGATGACGCATACAGTATAATGGCCCCACATGATGACGCATACAGTATAATGGCCCCACATGATGCTGCATGCAGTATAATGGCCCTACATGATGATGCATACAGTATAATGGCCCCACATGATGCTGCATACAGTATACTGGCCACACATGATGCTCCATACTGTATAATGGCCCCACATGATGACGCATGCAGTATAATGGCCCCACATGATGACGCCTACAGTATAATGGCCATATGATGATGCATACTGAATAATGGCCCTACATGATGCTGCATGCAGTATAATGGCCCCACATGATGCTGCATACAGAATAATGGCCCCACATGATGACGCATACAGTATAATGGCCCCACATGATGACGCATACAGTATAATGGCCCATATGATGATGCATACAGTATAATGGCCACATATGATGATGCATACTGAATAATGGCCCCACATGATGATGCATACTGAATAATGGCCCCATATACTGCTGCATACAGTATAATGGCCCCACATGATGCATACTGAATAATGGCCCCACATAATGATGCATACAGTATAATGGCCCCACATGATGATGCATACAGTATAATGGCCCGATATGATGATGCATACAGTATAATGGCCCGACATGATGATGCATACAGTATAATGGCCCCACATGATTATGCATACTGAATAATGGCCCCATATACTGCTGCATACAGTATAATGGCCCCACATGATGCATACTGAATAATGGCCCCACATAATGATGCATACAGTATAATGGCCCCATATGATGATGCATACTGAATAATGGCCCCACATGATGATGCATACAGTATAATGGCCCCACATGATGCTCCATACTGAATAATGGCCCCACATACTGCTGCATACAGTATAATGGCCCCACATCATGCTCCATACTGAATAATGGCCCCACATAATGATGCATACAGTATAATGGCCCCACATGATGCTCCATACTGAATAATGGCCCCATATACTGCTGCATACAGTATAATGGCCCCACATGATGCTCCATACTGAATAATGGCCCCATATACTGATGCATACAGTAAAATGGCCCCACATGATGCTCCACACTGAATAATGGCCCCATATACTGCTGCATACAATATAATGGCCCCACATGATGCTCCATACTGAATAATGGCCCCACATAATGATGCATACAGTATAATGGCCCCACATGATGCTCCATACTGAATAATGGCCCCATATACTGCTGCATACAGTATAATGGCCCCACATGATGCTCCATACTGAATAATGGCCCCATATACTGCTGCATACAGTATAATGGCCCCACGTGATGCTCCATACTGAATAATGGCCCCATATACTGCTGCATACAGTATAATGGCCCCATATACTGCTGCATACAGTATAATGGCCCCATATACTGCTGCATACAGTATAATGGCCCCACATGATGCTCCATACTGAATAATGGCCCCATATACTGCTGCATACAGTATAATGGCCCCACATGATGCTCCATACTGAATAATGGCCCCATATACTGCTGCATACGGTATAATGGCCCCACATGATGCTCCATACTGAATAATGGCCCCATATACTGCTGCATACAGTATAATGGCCCCACATGATGCTCCATACTGAATAATGGCCCCATATACTGCTGCATACAGTATAATGGCCCCACATGATGCTCCATACTGAATAATGGCCCCATATACTGCTGCATACAGTATAATGGCCCCATATACTGCTGCATACAGTATAATGGCCCCATATACTGCTGCATACAGTATAATGGCCCCACATGATGCTCCATACTGAATAATGGCCCCATATACTGCTGCATACAGTATAATGGCCCCACATGATGCTCCATACTGAATAATGGCCCCATATACTGCTGCATACAGTATAATGGCCCCATATGATGCTCCATACTGAATAATGGCCCCATATACTGCTGCATACAATATAATGGCCCCACATGATGCTCCGTACTGAATAATGGCCCCACATAATGATGCATACAGTATAATGGCCCCACATGATGCTCCATACTGAATAATGGCCCCATATACTGCTGCATACAGTATAATGGCCCCACATGATGCTCCATACTGAATAATGGCCCCTGTTGTGAATGGACTTGAAATAAGTTCTGAGCAGAGGCTCCCTCTGGTGGTTACAAGCGGTACTGGACTGTCCAGTGAAGATTGTGAGGATTGGGAATCAGGTGTTACTGACTGGTCTTATTTAAGGGAGTCGCCTTCCCATCAGGGTTGCCGGTGATCAATTGTTCTGGTCTCAATCCTTGATTCCTGTTTCCTTTGTAGCCTGCTGTGTCGTGTCTGCATCTCCTGCTAACAGATAAGACATTTTCTTCTTTTTGTTTTTGTGCTTGATTTTTGCATTTTGTCCTGCACTTCTGTGGGGGCCTTCAGGGTCCCCTCCGGGGGCTTTTGCCCTCTCAGTTTAGTTCAGCCACTGATGTTTTGTACATTTGCTTTTTCCAGTTTTTTCAGTGGCTGCTGTTTTGATTTTGTTACACCAGAGAACTAATTTAGGTGGTAGAGGTCGTGTGATCTCGGGTGTTTTTGAAATTAGTAGAGTTGGTGCTTTTCAGGGTTTTTTGGGATTGCAGTAAGTGCCCTTCCTATCCTTTTCTATTTAGATAGTTTGGGCCCCAATGTTTGCTCATACTATTTTCTGTCTGTGTCAGTATTTCTTCTTGTCTAACCGCCATTACATGTTTGGGGCTTTCTATGTTCTTTGGGGATCTGCTCCGGGGCAGATAGCTTTCCTCTTTCTATCTTTAGGTATAGTTAGTTTCTCAGGCTGTGACGAGGCGTGTAGGACCAACGTAGGAACGCTCCACGGCTGCCTCTAGTTGTGGTGGTTAGTCAGGGTACTGCAATCTCATAGATTCCAACTGCTCTGGTGTATTGCCTTTTTTTTTACCTGCACTCCTCAGCTACCAAATCATAACAGTATCACCGGCCTAAACTGAAAATTATATGGTACTCACAGAAGGGAAAAATATTGTGAAAAAAAAAAAAAAAAAAAGGTTGTCAGAGTTGTCAGAGATATTTTTCTGTTTGTTGCATTTTTTTTTTTTTCCCTCTGTATCTCTGGGTGCTGGGGAGGATTTTTTCTCTCAATGGAGTTTGCACAGTTGTCTGGCCGTGTGGATCAGCTTGCCACTGAGGTTCGGAGTATTGCTACCTATCTTGCTGGGTTGCCTGTTGTGGAACCTAGGATTCCCATGCCAGATTTGTTTTTGGGGGATCGAGCTAAGTTTCTGAATTTCAAAAATAATTGTAAATTGTTTTTTGCCTTAAAATCTAAGTCCTCAGGGAACGCAGCGCTGCAGGTTCAAATTGTCATCTCTCTCCTGCGCGGCGATCCTCAGGATTGGGCTTTTTCCCTGACACCTGGGGATCCTGTTTTGAGTGATGTTGATTCATTTTTTCAGGCCTTGGGGTTATTGTACGATGAGCCTAATGTCACTGATCAAGCTGAAAAAGCCTTGTTGGCATTAAATCAGGGGCTTGATGACGCTGAGTTATACTGTCAGAAATTCCGCAGGTGGGCAGTCCTGACCAAATGGAATGACGACGCTTTGGCAGCCCTTTTTCGGAAGGGTCTGTCAGATAATGTAAAGGATGTTATGGTGGGATTCCCTGTCCCCTCTGGTCTCAATGATTCTATGTCATTAGCGATTCAAATTGACAGACGTTTGCGTGAGCGGAGAAGTATGCGTGGAATAGTGTTGCCTTGTGAACCTGCTTCTGAACCCATGCAGTGTGATAGAGTGGTTTCTGGGGCACAGCGTCATGAGTTTCGAAAGCGCAATGGGTTATGTTTCTACTGTGGTGATGCTTCTCATGCTATTTCAGTCTGCCCTAAGCGGGGAAGACGTTTTGCACGCTCAGTTGTCTTGGGTAGTGTTCAGACTAAGTTTTTATTAACTGTTACTCTGATATGCTCTCTGTCCTCATTTTCTGCTCAGGCTTTCGTTGATTCGGGAGCAGCTATTAACCTGATGGATTTTGATTTTGCTAAACGTTGCGGGTTTCCCTTGATACCCCTACAGAAGTCTATTCCCCTACTGGGGATCGATTCTACCCCTTTGGCTGAGAATAAACCTCAGTTCTCTACTCAGGTGATAATGAGGGTTGAACCTGATCATCAGGAGAGCTGCAAATTTTTGGTTCTGTATAATCTGCATGACATTATCGTGCTGGGTTTCCCTTGGTTACAGTCTCATAATCCTGTTTTGGATTGGAAATCTGTGTCTGTAACCAGTTGGGGCTGCCAATGTGTTACTACCAACACTCCTGTTTTTTCTGCCTCCCCCCAGGCTCAGGATGTTCCTGACTTTTTGATTGATTTTTCTGATGTGTTTAGCGAAAGTAAATCTGCATCCTTGCCTCCCCATAGGAGCTATGACTGCGCTATTGAATTAGTGCCTGGTAGTAAATTCCCTAAAGGTCGCCTTTTTAACTTGTCTGTACCTGAACATGACGCTATGCGGTCTTATATCAAGGAGTCATTGGAGAAGGGTCATATCAGACCATCCTCTTCACCCTTAGGTGCCGGTTTTTTCTTTGTGGCCAAAAAGGATGGTTCATTAAAGCCGTGTATTGATTATCGTCTTTTGAACAATATTACGGTGAAATATCAATATCCGTTACCCTTGATTTCTGACCTGTTTTCCAGGGTGAAAAATGCTACTTGGTTTACCAAGCTTGACCTCAGGGGGGCATATAACCTTATTCGCATTAAGCACGGGGATGAATGGAAGACGGCATTTAACACCCCTGAGGGGCATTTTGAGTACCTTGTGATGCCCTTTGGGCTCACTAATGCTCCTTCTGTCTTCCAGTCCTTCATGAATGACATTTTCAGGGATTTTGTGGATAAATTTCTGATTGTTTATTTGGATGATATCTTGATTTTTTCCAATGACTGGGACTCTCATGTGAAACATGTTCGAACTGTATTCCAGATTTTGAGAGAGAATGCTCTGTATGTGAAGGGATCAAAGTGTCTTTTTGGCGTACAGAGGATCTCATTTTTGGGATTCATTTTGTCCCCATCTGTTATTGAAATGGACCCGGTCAAGGTTCAGGCCATCTGTGATTGGGTCCAACCTACTTCATTAAAGGCTCTTCAAAGATTTTTGGGTTTTGCCAATTTTTATCGTAAATTTATTGGTAATTTCTCTGTTATTGTTAAACCATTAACTGATTTGACCAAAAAGGGTTCTGATGTGGTGAATTGGCCTCCTGAGGCAGTCTCTGCATTTCAGGAACTTAAGCAGAGATTCACTTCTGCTCCTGTTCTACGGCAGCCTGATGTTTCTCTGCCATTTCAGGTGGAGGTTGATGCCTCTGAAATTGGGGCAGGTGCCGTTTTGTCCCAAAGAGATCCAGAGACCTCTAAAAGTAACCCTTGTGCCTTTTTCTCTCGAAAATTTTCTCCTACTGAACGTAATTATGACGTGGGTAATCGGGAGTTATTGGCCATGAAGTGGGCTTTTGAAGAGTGGAGACATTGGCTGGAGGGAGCCAAACATCAGATGGTGGTCCTTACGGACCATAAGAATCTGGTTTATCTGGAATCTGCCAAGCGACTTAATCCTAGACAGGCCAGGTGGGCCTTGTTTTTCACACGTTTTAATTTTGTGGTTTCCTTTCTTCCTGGCACTAAGAATGTTAAGGCGGATGCCCTCTCGAGGAGTTTCCTTGCGGACTCTCCTGAGTTATCTGATCCTTCTGTTATTTTGAAAGAAGGTGTAGTTCTTTCCGCCATCTCGCCCAATTTGAGACTGGCTCTGGAGGGGTGTCAGGAGGATAGGCCCGAGCGCTGCCCTGTTGGGAAATTGTTTGTCCCGGACCAGTGGAAAAAGAGTGTGATGTCTGAGACTCATTGTTCCGCGTTGGCCGGTCATCCCGGAATTTTTGGTACCAGAGACTTGGTTAGTCGGTCCTTTTGGTGGCCTACCTTGTCTCGTGATGTCAGGGAATTTGTGCAGTCCTGCGGGACTTGCTCTCGCTCCAAGCCTTGCTCTCGCTCTAGTGGTTTGTTGATGCCATTGCCTGTGCCCAAGAGACCATGGACCCATATCTCTATGGATTTCATTTCCGATCTCCCTGTTTCTCAGAGAATGAACGTCATCTGGGTGATTTATGATAGGTTTTCCAAGATGATACATCTTGTGCCATTACCTAAGTTGCCTTCCTCCTCTGAATTGGTGCCTTTGTTCCTTCAGCACGTGGTTCGTTTACACGGCATTCCTGAGAACATTGTGTCTGACAGAGGAGTCCAGTTTGTTTCCAGATTTTGGAGGACCTTTTGTTCTAAGCTTGGTGTTCAGTTGTCTTTCTCCTCGGCGTTTCATCCTCAGACCAATGGTCAAACTGAGAGAACAAACCAGACATTGGAGACTTATCTAAGATGCTTTGTGTCTGCTGATCAGGATGACTGGGTCTCTTTTTTGCCTTTGGCTGAGTTTGCTCTTAATAATAGGGCTAGCTCTGCCACTTTGATGTCTCCATTTTTCTGTAATTCTGGGTTTCACCCTCGATTTTCTTCAGGACAGACAGAGGCTTCTGCCTGTCCAGGTGTTGACTCTGTTGTGGAGCGTATGCAACAGATTTGGGACCAGGTAGTGGAGAGGTTGTCCCTCTCTCAGGAGAGGGCCCAGCGGTTTGCTAACCGGCATAGGACTGATGGTCCTCGGTTTAAAGTGGGGGACTTGGTCTGGTTGTCCTCAAAAAATATTCCTATGAGAGTGGCATCTCCTAAATTTAAGCCTAGGTTCATTGGACCTTATAAGATCATGGAGATTCTTAATCCTGTTTCTTTTTGTTTGCTTCTTCCAGGGACATTTAAGATCCATAACGTGTTCCACAAGTCCTTGTTGAAGAGGTTTGTTGAGCCGGTGGTTCCTACTGCTTTGCCTCCTGACCCTGTTCTGGTTGAGGGCAATATGGAGTTTGTGGTTGAGAAAATATTGAATTCTCGTTTTTCTAGACGGAAACTCCAGTATTTGGTTAAATGGAGAGGTTATGGTCAGGAAGACAATTCTTGGGTGTTTGCCTCGGACATTCATGCTAGGAGACTCATCCGTGCGTATCATAGAACTCATCCTGACCGACCTGGTTGCTCAAGTGAAGGTTCGGTGACCCCTCCTCAAGGGGGGGTACTGTTGTGAATGGACTTGAAATGAGTTCTGAGCAGAGGGTCCCTCTGGTGGTTACAAGCGGTACTGGACTGTCCAGTGAAGATTGTGAGGATTGGGAATCAGGTGTTACTGACTGGTCTTATTTAAGGGAGTCGCCTTGTCGCCTTCCCATCAGGGTTGCCGGTGATCAGTTGTTCTGGTCTCAATCCTTGATTCCTGTTTCCTTTGTAGCCTGCTGTGTCGTGTCTGCATCTCCTGCTATCAGATAAGACATTTTTCTTTTTTGTTTTTGTGCTTGATTTTTGCATTTTGTCCTGCACTTCTGTGGGGGCCTTCAGGGTCCCCTCCGGGGGCTTTTGCCCTCTCAGTTTAGTTCAGCCACTGATGTTTTGTACATTTGCTTTTTCCAGTTTTTTCAGTGGCTGCTGTTTTGATTTTGTTACACCAGAGAACTAATTTAGGTGGTAGAGGTCGTGTGATCTCAGGTGTTTTTGAAATTAGTAGAGTTGGTGCTTTTCAGGGTTTTTTGGGATTGCAGTAAGTGCCCTTCCTATCCTTTTCTATTTAGGTAGTTTGGGCCCCAACGTTTGCTCATACTATTTTCTGTCTGTGTCAGTATTTCTTCTTGTCTAACCGCCATTACATGTTTGGGGGCTTTCTATGTTCTTTGGGGATCTGCTCCGGGGCAGATAGCTTTCCTCTTTCTATCTTTAGGTATGTTAGTTTCTCAGGCTGTGACGAGGCGTCTAGGACCAACGTAGGAACGCTCCACGGCTGCCTCTAGTTGTGGTGGTTAGTCAGGGTACTGCAATCTCATAGATTCCAACTGCTCTGGTGCATTGCCTTTTTTTTACCTGCACTCCTCAGCTACCAAATCATAACAGGCCCCATATACTGCTGCATACAGTATAATGGCCCCACATGATGCTCCATACTGAATAATGGCCCCATATATTGCTGCATACAGTATAATGGCCCCATATACTGCTGCATACAGTATAATGGCCCCATATACTGCTGCATACAGTATAATGGCCCCACATGATGCTCCATACTGAATAATGGCCCCATATACTGCTGCATACAGTATAATGGCCCCACATGATGCTCCATACTGAATAATGGCCCCATATACTGCTGCATACAGTATAATGGCCCCACATGATGCTCCATACTGAATAATTGCCCCATATACTGCTGCATACAGTATAATGGCCCCACATGATGCTCCATACTGAATAATTGCCCCATATACTGCTGCATACAGTATAATGGCCCCATATACTGCTGCATACAGTATAATGGCCCCATATACTGCTGCATACAGTATAATGGCCCCACATGATGCTCCATACTGAATAATGGCCTTGCATAAAAAAAAACTACTCACCTCTGCCCGTTCCAACACTGATATCGCTTCCTCATCTATCACACACACACAGCATCACACACACAGACACACATACATACACACAGCATCACACACACACACAGCAGCTTCATACACACACACACATACAGCAGACACACACACAGCAGCTTCACAGGCACAGCGGCCAGACTCACCTCTCCACGATCCGGCAGCTTCCTTCTTCTCACTTCCTCTCACACATTGAACGGCGCTGCCGGCTGGCTGACGTCATTTTTCAGCTCCGTGGCCGCGCCGCTCAATGTGAGAGGGAGCTGCAGGGAATAACTGAGGCGAGGCCGTGTGCCAGCTGAGGGCTCTGCATGCCCTCGCTGGCACACATGCCATAGGTTCGCCATCACTGACATATAGTGTCCAGAGCGGGACAGCTGGAGGGGGGGGTCAGATGTGACTGTGTGAGGGATTAAGGAGAGGCGGCCGGCACCACACCAGGTGTTAAGAGTTCTGCTCTGCCGCCCCCTGGCTGCCGCCGCCTGAGAAAACAGGCTCAACTCGCCTCATTATAGCGGCGCCCCTGACTGTATGTTTCAGGCCTTTTACTTCTCATGTTCAATAGTTTTTTATTGAAAATTTTTTGGTTATTGCATGTACAATAAAGCATATAACTGGGCCTACAGGAGACCATACGTTGTAAAACAGTAAAAATCAACAAAACAGACATGGACTAACTAGGTATACAAACAATAAACATAAGGAAAGGATTTGGTAATAGGAAGGAAGGGGAGGTAATATCGGTAAGGAGGACCATTTCTTGCGTTTCGTTTAGAGATCACTTAAGGGTGACCTGTTGAGACAGAATGTAATGAGTCTTTGCAATATTTGGACCATGGGGCCCAAGTGCGGTTGCATAGTGTTACGCAATTATTGCGGATAGCATATAAAAATTCCAGTGCGTGATGTTCTTTAAGTCGAGAGGTC
>JARQOD010009873.1:0-29584 GCA_033576555.1 Oophaga sylvatica
TTGACGTGGCGGGATGGCTTGTACATTCTTTTGATCAAAATTATGTTTACCAAATACCCTTATTATTATTATTATTACAACCTCATGCATGTTTTGCAATATATTTTTTATTTTATTTTATTTTAGGATATTTGTTTCTTGTTTTTTGTTTTCATACTATATAGTGTATAGTGTAAGTGTAAAGGTAACGCTCTAGTTGAAAATATTCATTTTTCGCTTTTCTTCATCCTGTGCAGACCGCCATCACTTCAAGTCAAGACTCATCTCTACAGAAAATAACACTGTTATCTAGAGTACATTCCACAATTTTCCCTAACTTCTACACTACACCAGATGGAGAAAAAAAACAACTGTGTTGCCTTTCACAGTAACAGGACCCCTCCCTCACTCAAAACGGTATCCTCAAAATAAAATACGTCACAACAGTAATAATATCCCTTAATTAGCAACTACAGTAATAATTTCCTACATCCTGGCACCTTCCTGTAATAACGTCCCACATCCTGGCCCCCATGTGGCTCATTCCTGACCCCAATGTGTCTAATTTCTGGCCCCCATGTGTCTCCATCCTTCTCCCATAAGTCCTCACATCATGGCCCTATGTGTTCTCCCATACTGGCCCCAAATGTTCTCCTATCATGCCCCCATATCTTCTCCCTTCCTGGCCTCATGTCTCTATCCTGCCTCCTATATGTGTTTCTGTCCTGCCCCCTCATATGTCTGCACCCTGCCCCCTTCATATGTCCTCCCATCCTGGCCCCGTATGTCTCCATTCTGCCACCCCCATATATCTCCATCCTGTCCTCCCATGTCTCCATCCTGCCCCCATATATTCCCTCTCATTATAGCCTCATATGTCTCCATCCTGCCCCCATATATGTCCTCATGCTGGCCCCATATGTCTCTGCCCTGCCTCCCCATATGTCTCCATCCTGCCCCTATATATGTGCTCTCACCCTGCCCCCCATATGTCTCCATCCTGCCCCCCATATATGTCTTCTCATTTGAGGATGCACATTCAGTTATTAGCGAATGGCCAAATCCTACCCCTGGGGCCCGGTGAGGAGGAGGGCCACCCTCCTCGCTGGGCCCCATACACCAGTAAGGGCAGTAATGTCCTGATGGTGGCCCTGTGTGTCTGTAGTAAGTCCTGAGTCTTGTCTTTAATAGTTGTAAAATCTTCTGTAGATGAAGGAGACACAAGTTGTGTTTCAATGGATTTGACTTTCTCTTGGTTGGTTTTGATATTTTGATATGTAAATAGTTTAATGTTAATGTCAGTAGATCCAACAAGCATTTGCTTTGCTTTGTTCAAAGGTATTACAATACTCTGTGTCTTCTTTAAAAATGGTTGGTCGTAGGTTCACTCTAAGGCCCCTCAATATTCTTTGCACCTGTAAATAGCCAACCCTCGACCCAACCGCTATGTCCAGCTATCGCTCAATATCGCTGTTTCCATTCGCTTCCAAACTCCTGGAGCAGCACGTCCACGCTGAACTTTCCTCCCACCTCTCATCTAACTTGCTCTTTGACAATCTACAATCTGGTTTCCCCCCCCCTCACTCCACTGAGACAGCCCTGACCAAAATTACTAACGACCTACTTACAGCCAAAGCTAACGGACAATACTCTATACTCCTCCTTCTACACCTGTCCTCTGCTTTTGACACAGTTGACCACTGCCTCCTAATACAGATCCTCTCCTTCTTTGGCATCAAAGACCTCGCCCTATCCTGGATCTCCTCATACCAATCCAACCACACATTCAGCGTCTCCCACTCCCACACTACCTTCTCATCCCACCCTCTCTCTGTTGGAGTCCCCCACTGATCTTGTCTAGGACCTCTACTCTTCTCAATCTATACACTTGCCCTGGGGCAACTCATAAAATCGCATGGATTCCAGTACCACCTTTATACTGATGACACTCAGATCTACCTCTCTGGCCCAGACGTCACCTCTCTGCTGTCCAGAATCCCGAAGTGTCTATCAGCCATATCCTCCTTCTTCTCCTCTCGCTTCCTCAAACTCAATGTGGACAAATCTGAACTCATCATCTTTCCTCCATCTCACAAATCTTCCTTACCTGACCTATCTATCACAATTAACGACATCACACTCCCCGTACCAGAAATCCGCTGTCTCGGAGTAACCCTTGACTCTGCCCTGTCCTTCAAACCGCAAATCCAAGCTCTTTCCACCTCCTGTCACCTCCAGCTCAAAAATATTTCCAGAATCCGTCCTTTCCTCAACCTTCAATCTACTAAAATGCTGGTGCATGCCCTCATCATCTCCCGCCTCGACTACTGCAACATCCTTTTCTGTGGCTTCCCTGCTAACACCCTCGCACCTCTCAGTCCATCCTTAACTCTGCTGCCCGACTAATTCATCCCTCTCCTCACTACTCCTCCGCTTCTCCCCTCTACAAATCTCTTCACTGGCTCCTATTCCCTCAGCGTATCCAGTTCAAATTACTAATATTGACCTACAAGGCCATGTATAACCTGTCTTCTCCATATATCTCTGAACTAATCTCCCGATATCTTCTCTCACATAATCTCCGGTCCTCCCAAGACCTCCTTCTCTCCTCCACACTTATTCACTCCTCACCCAACCGCCTCCAAGACTTGTCCGAATATCCCCCATCCTCCGGAATTCTTTGCCCCAACATGTCGGACTATCAACCACATTCATGTCCTTCAGACGGAACCAGAAAACCCACCTCTTGTCAGGGACACCGCACTGCACTTGCTCACTGAGCCAGTGCGTGTGTCCTGAGTGAACAAACTGTGCCCAAAGATACCTGTATAGCAGAGCCGCAGCAGGGAAGACGTGTGTTTCTGTGGAACAGGACCTTCCGCAGCATGTGACTGCCAAGGGGCGGAGCCGGCCACACGTCTCTCAGAGGCAGCAGAAGCAGATAGAGAATGCTTCAGGCCAGAGGACCTGCAGGTACGTGACTGCCTAGGGGCATGGCCTAAGTTCCAGAGAGCTATGAAGTAAAGGAAAACTCCTAGAAGGGTAACTATGAAATAAAGTTACCAAGGGGCATAGACAAAATGGATAGTCAGGATAGCCAGGTCATACACAGAGGGAGCAACGCAGTACAAAAGGAGCAGGCAGAGAATAACCAGAACACAGCCAAGGGATCATACACAGAGGGAGCAACGCAGTACAAAAGGGACAGGCAAAACTCATAACAGGAACACAGCCAAATCAGAACCAGACAGACAAAACGTAGCACAGGCACAACGCACTGACACAAGCACAGGGTCAGACACACTCAGCCAAAGGTCAGAGTATAAACGACAAAGACTGGCTTCACAGTGAGGCTATAAAAAGCCTCCCAGGACCCAGAAAGAGGCCAACCAATTTAACCCTGCGACTACCTGATCCAAGAACCCAGTAAACCATGACAGTACCCCCTTCTTAATGGGGGGCCTGTGGACCCCCAGGTTTCCCAGGATTCCGAGCATGGAATGCCCGAACCAGACGGTCAGCGTGTACCGATCTGGCTGGCACCCAAGACCGGTCCTCTGGACCGTACCCCCTCCAATGCACCAGGTACTGTAAGGACCTCCGAGACCGCCGGGAGTCTACAATATGTTGTACCTCAAATTCCATGTGCCCATCAACCAAGACTGGGGAGGGAACAGCAGCTGGTTCTTCTACTACCGATCCCAAGGGTTTTAGCAAGGATCATGGAGTAGGAGTTCAAGCGGGGGGAGGCGAAGACGATACACCACAGGGTTAATTACCTCAATGATCTCATAGGGACCTATGAACTTGGGCCCCAGTTTGGCGGAGGGCAGACGAAGACTTATGTTTCGCGTGGAGAGCCACACCTTGTCCCCACACTGCAACACCTGAGCAGGGTTCCTTTTTTTATCTGCAAAACGCTTATAAGTCTCCTGAGCCCTGAACATATTTAACCAAACTTTTGACCACAGATCCCTGATTCGGTTAACACAGTCCTCAGCTCCTGGACAGCCCGAATCTAAACGTGAGAATTCACCAAAATGAGGGTTCAAACCATAATTAATAAAAAACGGTGACCTACCGGTAGATTGATTGGTACGGTTGTTGAAGGCGAACTCCGCTAATGGTAGGGCATCACACCAGTCGCTTTGCAGAGTAGAAATCAAACATCTAAGAATTTGTTCAAGCGACTGGTTGGTGCGCTCCGTTTGCCCGTTACTCTCTGGGTGGTAGGCTGAGGAAAAGGACAAAGATATCCCCAACCTTTTGCAAAAAGCCCACCAAAACTTGGCCACAAATTGTGCCCCTCTGTCAGATACAATATTCATAGGTACCCCATGTAACCGTACAATCTGTGCGAGGAAATGCTTAGCGAGAGTCTCTGCAGAAGGTAGACTTGCCATAGGTACAAAATGCGCTAACTTAGAAAACCTGTCCACAACTACCCAGATAACCGTGTTACCCCGAGAAGAAGGAAGGTTGGTAATGAAGTCCATGGACAAGTGGGTCCATGGCCTTCCTGGAATTGGCAAAGGCACCAATTCCCCGGCCGGCCGGCAATGAGAGCTCTTAGAACGAGCGCATACCCCACACGCAGCGACATGCTTCTTAATATCTGAAGCCATCAAAGGCCACCAAAAAACTCTAGCCACTGCCTCTCGTGTGGCAGAAATGCCTGGGTGAGCACTCAGTTTTGAATCATGAAACTGCTGAGGAACAAACAATTTGTTTTCGGGTTTGGACCTTGGAGCTAAAGATTGAGCCCCCACAATCTCCCGCTCCAATTCCGACGACACTTCAGCTATAACGACATTAGGTTGAAGAATGGGGGACGGCGGGTCAGGGGCGGAAAGCGGCTCAAAACTACGTGATAAAGCATCAGCTTTCACGTTTTTAGACCCTGGGCGAAAAGTTATAGAAAATTGAAATCTGGAAAAAAAAAGTGACCAACGGGCCTGCCTAGGAGTCAATCTTTTAGCAGATTTGATATACTCTAGGTTTTTGTGGTCGGTGATGACTGTGATGGGGTGAGCCACCCCTCCAAAAAATGCCTCCATTCCTTGAACGCCAATTTGATTGCTAAGAGTTCTCTATTACCAACGTCATAATTTCTCTCAGCCTGAGAAAATTTTTTCGAGATATAGGCAC
The DNA here is from genome assembly GCA_033576555.1 of Oophaga sylvatica. Taxonomy (NCBI): domain Eukaryota; kingdom Metazoa; phylum Chordata; class Amphibia; order Anura; family Dendrobatidae; genus Oophaga; species Oophaga sylvatica. The sequence goes on from JARQOD010009873.1 coordinate 5,128, forward strand.
AAGGTTTGAGGTTAGTCAGAGAAGTAGGTCCCTGTGATAACACTGCCCCCACCCCAACCTCCGAAGCATCAACTTCAACCACAAACGGCTTGGATGAGTCAGGTTGAACCAGAACAGGAGCGGATGTGAAACAATTTTTCAAAGTTAAAAAAGATTGTTTGGCCGACGGGGACCAGTTCCTAACATCTGCCCCTTTACGTGTGAGATCCGTGAGGGGTTTCACAATCTGAGAAAAACCCTTGATAAACCTGCGATAGTAATTCGCGAATCCCAAGAAGCGCTGGAGTCCTCTAAGGTCCCGAGGCTGGACCCACTCCATAATGGCTTGCACCTTCTTGGGATCCATACGAAACCCCTGTGGAGAGATTATGAGACTCAAAAATGATAGCTCCTGAACAAAGAAAGAACATTTCTCCAGCTTAACAAATAATTGATTTTCCCTGAGTCTTTGAAACACAGTTTTAACATGTGATAAATGAGAATGTCTGTCAGAGGAATATATCAGTATATCATCCAAGTAGATCACAACAAAACGGCCAATGAGGTCCGAAAAAAACTACATTAATGAAATTTTGAAACACAGCTGGAGCATTGGTGAGACCGAAAGGCATGACGAGATTCTCAAATAACCCCTCAGTAGCAAGAAAAGCAGTTTTCCACTCATCCCCTTCCCGTACTCTTATCAAATTATAAGCCCCCCTGAGGTCCAATTTTGAAAACCACTTGGCCCCAGAGAGCTGGTTTCAGAGATCAGGAATCAGAGGCAGGGGGTATGTATTCCTGACTGTGATTTTATTAAGTTCTCGAAAGTCGAGGCAGGGACGTAGACCGCCATCCTTCTTTTTAACAAAGAAGAACCCCGCAGCTACTGGGGACACTGAGGGCCTTATATGCACTTTGCGAAGACTTTCAGCGATATATTGCTTCATAGCCAGGCGCTCCGGGCCTGACAAATTAAACAGACGGGCCTTGGGCAATTTGGCTCCCGGGACAAGATCAATAGCACAGTCAAATGATCTATGCGGGGGCAGAGCCTCAGCCTCACTTTCAGAGAACACGTCCTCAAAGTCTTTCAGGTACTCCGGAATACCCTCCAGACCAACAGAAGACACTGAGACAGGTTTTGCAAGTTTCATACAATAAACAGGTTTATGGCAACAGTCGACACATTGGGATCCCCATTTAATAATCTCCCCTGATTCCCAGTCAATCACCGGGTTGTGGCGTTGAAGCCATGGCATACCCAGCACTAGGCTGACAAAACATTCCATGTCTTCCTTGTGGGAAGAACCGACCTGCAAAGAAAACCTTTTGGAAGCATAAAGAATCCCTGTTCGGGTAAGAGGGGGAGAGTCGATAGCAACAATTTTAAGGGGTGTCTCCAGCCTGACTGTCCCTATCTTATGTTGGGAGACGACACAGGAACTGATCAGATTGAGAGATGAACCACTGTCCACCAATGCTGTCGAGAAAAAACAATAGTTGTCTACCAATAGTTCCACCTTTAATACGACTTTAGAACATGAGGAAAATAGTACCTGAAGGTCTGGGCAGCCTCCTCGACCGCTACCAAGACCTAGTAGTTTTCCGCCGTCTTAGATGACGGACAGGTGGGGCAATCTTTTCTCCAATGTCCGTACTCTCCACAATAGAAACAGAGTTGTTTCTCCAGGGGATGTCTTCTCTCCTTCTCTTTTAGCGAGGTGGTGTAATGTATGTGGTACAGTTCATATAGCGTCTTGTGCTTGGGTGCGATGAAAATACTTGAGACACAGGTTGATAAAGAAAGTCTTGTATTGCTTCATACAAATTGGCAAAAATAAACACACAGGTTGCAAACACAGAAGCAGGAGACACAGCAGGCCAGAGTAATCTAAGCTCAGCAATAACTCTCCACAACAGATTCAGATCTTCTTCTCTGTTACCGCAAGTCCATGCAAACGTGAGGCTCTCAAGAGCAGAGTTCAGAGTCCACAAGTGCTTCAGAGTTCCTCAGTAGGAATGGCTGGAGTACAAGGTCCAAGGCTTCAGGAGTCAGAACACAGGTTCACTGCAGGCTAGATTCTGAAGCACTGATTGCTCAGCTGTGGCTGTTTAAGAAGCAAATGGAGAGAATCAGGGCGGGAACATGCAAGCTGGAAAACTCCATTTTGACTGAGGGCAAGATAGCTGCAGCAAAACAGAAAGCAAAATGGCCGACGAACAAACTGAGTTTCAGAAACAGATACACAGAACCTTACATTACTCCCCCCTTAGGGACAACCTCCGGATGACCTCAGACCAGGCTTGTGTGGGTACCTCTGATGAAACTGACGGAGCAAGCGAGGAGCATTAACGTTATTGACTGGCTCCCATGAGTTGTCCTCCACTGGGTAGCCCTGCCATTTAATCAGATATTGTAACTGATTTCTATACAACCTGGAATCTAAAATCCTTTCCACCACAAATTCTTCCTGACCATCGACTAGCACTGGGTCAGGGCAAGGAGAAGAACGTCCAGGAAACGTATTGGGTGTCGCAGCCTTTAGTAGGGATACATGAAAGACAGGGTGGATTCTCATAGTTCTGGGCAATTGAAGACGACAAGCAACGGCACTTATAATCTTACTGATTTTATAGGGTCCAATGTACTTATGTCCCAACTTAGACGATGGAATCCTTAACTTAAGATTTCTGGTTGACAGCCAGACCAGGTCTCCTACCTTAAAAGCTGGTGCAGGTTTACGAAATTTATCTGCTGCCTTCTTGTACCTTTCCTGAGCCGATTCCAGATTCTCCTTTAGAAGATCCATATTCTTCTGTAAAGTCGTGACTCTTTCAGCCACTGCTGGCAAAGGCGTCTCTATGGGAAATCGTGGTAGAATGTTAGGATGATAACCTAGATTAGAGTAAAAAGGAGACTGTTTAGTGGAGGCACTCTGAGAGTTGTTGTAAGAGAACTCAGCCAATGGAAGTAGATCCACCCAATCATCCTGTAGGTGGCAGATAAAGCAGCGGAGATACTGCTCCAGGGTTTGATTGGTTCGTTCGGTTTGTCCATTAGTCTGGGGATGAAAAGCAGAAGAAAGGTTTACTTTAATGTCCAATGCTGCACAGAAATTTTGCCAAAACCTAGAAGTGAATTGCACCCCTCGATCCGAAATAACCTCATCCGGTACTCCATGTAAACGAAACACATCTTTAATCATCAAATCTGATGTCTGTTTTGCAGTGGGTAAGCCGACACAAGGGATAAAATGAGCTGCCTTTGTTAAACGGTCAACCACCACTAGAATAGTGTTCTTCCCTTGAGAGGTTGGTAATTCCACAATGAAGTCCATAGAAATGGATCCCCACGGGCGGGACGGGGTGGGAAGAGGCTGTAACAGACCAGTTGGTGAAGAGCGAGGTGTTTTGCATCTTGCACAAACCTCACACGAAGTGACATAGTCCAAAACATCCTTCCTACAAGTGGGCCACCAAAAGAAACGAGAAAGAAATTCCTGTGTCTTTAGAATTCCTCTATGCCCGGCTATTTTGGAATCATGAATGAGTTGCAATACTCTCAATCTGACTGTTTCAGGTATATACAGACGTTGTCCCAGAATCCACACACCATTCTTAAAGACAAGACTTACGTCCCTTGGGGGTTGAGCCAAAAAAGAATCCGCATGGTATGCTTCCTTGATGTCTTTAATTAGGTCTTGATGATGAATCACTCCTAGGAATCTAGAGTCAGGAAGAATAGTCTTAGGAGGAGTAATTGGACGTGTCTCTGCTGAGTAAATCCTAGAGAGTGCATCAGCCTTTCCATTGCGCGATCCTGGTCTATAAGAAATAATAAAATTAAATTGGTTTAAGAAAAGATTCCAGCGAGCCTGGCGAGGAGTCAGGCACTTAGCCGACCTGATAAACTCAAGATTACGATGGTCTGTCAGAACGACTATTTGCTGTGCAGCTCCTTGAAGAAGGTGTCTCCATTCTTTGAAGGCGGCAATAATGGCCAACAACTCTCTATTGCCCACATCGTAGTTCTTCTCAGCCGAAGACAACTGCTGGGAAAAGAAGGCACAGGGATGCAAGACATTCTTCTCACCTGTTCTCTGAGAGAGTATAGCTCCCACGGCACAGTCTGAAGCATCCACCTCTATTATGAAGGCAAGCTCTGGGTTGGGATGTACTAGGATAGGTGCAGTGGTAAATTTATCTTTTAGACGGGAAAATGCTTCCTGGGCTTGGGGAGTCCAGGAGAACTTAGACTCTTTCCGGGTAAGTTGGGTGATAGGTGACACTACCTCAGAGAAATTTCTAATGAAACGTCTATAGAAGTTTGCAAACCCGATGAAGCGCTGTACCTCCTTCACATTTCTAGGACTTGGCCAATCATTGATGGCTTGGGTTTTACTTCCATCCATACTAATTCCTTGTGTAGACAGTACATACCCCAGAAATTGAATTTCGGTCTTATGGAATTCACACTTTTCAAGCTTGATGTAAAGATGATTTTGTCTTAGACGTTCCAAGACCATTCTCACATGTCCATGATGTTCCTCTGTGGAGTTAGAAAAAATTAAAATATCATCCAAATAAATTACCACGAATGTATCTAGGAGATCCCTGAAGATGTCATTCACCAAGTGTTGGAAAGTGGCTGGGGCGGTACTCAGACCAAAAGGCATAACCAGATATTCAAAGTGTCCATAGCGTGACCTGAATGCAGTCTTCCATTCATCCCCAGGTCTAATACGGACTAAGTTATAGGCCCCACGAAGATCTAGTTTAGAAAAAATTTTGGCATGTCGCACTCTCTCCAATAACTCAGGGATTAAAGGCAATGGATAACGGTTTCTAATAGTAACCTTATTGAGTTCCCTATAGTCTACGCATGGTCTCAGGGATCCATCTTTCTTCTTTACAAAGAATATGGGTGCCCCTGCAGGAGATGAAGAGGGGCGTATGAAGCCCTTGGCTAGATTTTCGTCTATGTACTCTTTTAAAGCCTTCAGCTCGGGCCCCGCCAGGGGGTAGATCTTACCAAAAGGTATCTCTGCTCCAGGCAATAATTCAATTGGACAATCATATGGACGGTGAGGAGGAAGCTGGTCAGCGTTCTTCTTGTCACATAAATCCACATAGTCCTGGTATACAGCTGGTAGTTCAGGGACTGACATGGTTCCTTTAGGAACAGAGCAAGCTGAAATTTTTGGACTCATCTGTTTCTCTGGAAAGTGTAATTCCTTGGTCTCCCAGTTAATGGTAGGATTCTGAGCCTGCAGCCATGGTAGCCCTAGAATAATGGGAAAGTGAGGAGAAGAGATAAGCATAAAGGACAGTTTCTCTTGATGATCTTTACCCATAAGAACCTTTAAAGGCTCTGTTTCCTGATCCACTGGTCCAGAGGTCAGCAGGGAGCCATCCACAGTTTCCATCTGTACTGGAGTAGCCTTCTTCACTGAACGTATTCCCTGTTTTAGAGCAAAGGAGACATCCATAAAATTTCCACTTGCACCTGAGTCGATCATAGCAGAGCTAGACACCCAGGCTGAGTCAACCCAGAGTTTGATGGAAAGAAAACAGTGAGAATTGTTTTTCTTACAACTCAGCTGGGACACCGCTGAGGAAACTTGAAAGATGGCAGCATTTACACAGTCAACGTCCTCAGAGGTAACGGAGTTTAAGTCCGAGAAATCAAGATCTGTTGCTGCAGCTCTCTCTGGAGCCTGAGGCTCGGACCTGACAGATCCCCTCTCGCAACACTCACAATGAATGAGTGCTGCAGTAGTCTTGCGAGAACGGCTGGGACAGTTAATAATAAAGTGCCCTGACTTACCACAATAAAAACATAGATTCTCCTTAAAACGATGTTCCTTGCGTGCATCACTAACCCGTCGTAGTAAAGAGTCTACCTGCATGGGTTCAGGTTCCCGTGTAATCCTATTCAAAGGTTCCTTAGCTGGAGAGGAAGGTAGGAAAAGGTTAGTACGATTGCTTTCGAACCATCTCTCTTGCCTGCGTTCAGTTAAACGAGTATCAATACGGATGCAGTAGTTAATAAAGTCACCTAACGCAGTGGGAGGGTCGGCACGAGCAAGTTCATCCTTAATCAGTGGGGATAACCCCTTTCGAAAAATAGATTTTTTGGCGGAATTGTCCCAGGTGGTATCAAGGGCCCATCTCCTGAAATCCAAGGCATATTCAGCTACCGAGTGCTTACCTTGGCGCAAAGCTAACATGGCTGCTTCAGCTGTTGCACCTCGATTGGGGTCATCAAACACCTGCCCCATGGCTGAAATAAAATCATCAAGGTGATTCAAACAATCATCCTCAGTCTCAATCAGAGGGTTTGCCCATATCAAAGCCTTGTTGGTAAGCAACATAATTATAGTAAGCACCTTAGATCGTTCAGTAGGAAATTGTGAAGCATGTGCAGAAAAAAAAAAATTGCATTGATTAACAAATCCCCTGAATTTTTCACGTTCACCACCAAAACGAAAAGGGGGCAACTTGGGAATCCCAGAACTCGGGGCCACGGCAGGAGCCTGGACTCGCCCCTCCAGAACCTCAATCCTGGCTCGCAAATCCTGGGTAGTCTGTCCAACCACTTGCAAATTGTGATTATTTAGGTCCTGAAGATTTGTAAAACGGGTCTTTATATTCTGCAAATCTGCAAGGATATTATCAGTCACTCCGCAAAGTTCCTTTATGCGGGCCTCCATTTTCCAGATCTTTTAAGACAGGATACTGGAAGAAGAGGAGAGAAAAAAAAAAACAATAGTGTTCACCTGTGGCAACACTGAAGAAAGAAAAAACTTTAAGGGAACTGCTCACCTGGAATGGTTGTGAGAAGTCACAACCACTATCATCACAGAAAGCTTTCAACCAGACATCTGATATCCAGAGTTTCAGCAGACAAAAAGAGAAGAGAAAAAAAAAAAAACAATAGTGTTTACCTGTGATAACACTGCAGAAAAAAAAACTTAAGGGAATTGCTCACCTGGAATGGTTGTGAGAAGTCACAACCACTGTCATCACAGAAAGTACAACCGGACATCCGATATCCACAGTACAGCAGACAAGCCTTTCCAGACCCAGCAGACACTAACGTTTGGCTTCAGAATCTTGTAATGTATGTGGTACAGTTCATATAGCGTCTTGTGCTTGGGTGCGATGAAAATACTTGAGACACAGGTTGATAAAGAAAGTCTTGTATTGCTTCATACAAATTGGCAAAAATAAACACACAGGTTGCAAACACAGAAGCAGGAGACACAGCAGGCCAGAGTAATCTAAGCTCAGCAATAACTCTCCACAACAGATTCAGATCTTCTTCTCTGTTACCGCAAGTCCATGCAAACGTGAGGCTCTCAAGAGCAGAGTTCAGAGTCCACAAGTGCTTCAGAGTTCCTCAGTAGGAATGGCTGGAGTACAAGGTCCAAGGCTTCAGGGTCAGAACACAGGTTCACTGCAGGCTAGATTCTGAAGCACTGATTGCTCAGCTGTGGCTGTTTAAGAAGCAAATGGAGAGAATCAGGGCGGGAACATGCAAGCTGGAAAACTCCATTTTGACTGAGGGCAAGATAGCTGCAGCAAAACAGAAAGCAAAATGGCCGACGAACAAACTGAGTTTCAGAAACAGATACACAGAACCTTACAGGTGGTGCCAATGTCCATGACCTCAGTAGTGGCTCCAGTCTCTTTGCTGCCAGCAAACAGTGAGGTTTCACACTGCATGATACCCCTGGCGCGTAGCCTGCGGTCCATTCGTACGGCCTGGGTTATGGCGTCCTCCAAAGTATCAGGTGGAGGATGAAGGGCCAGGGCGTCCTGGAGACGTTCAGACAGGCCTCTGCGGAATAGCCCTCGAAGGGCTGCATCATTCCAGGAGACCTCCGCTGTCCAACGTCGGAACTCCGAACAGAACCACTCGGCTGAATGTTTACCCTGACGAACACTCATTACCATGTCCTCAGCCATACGGACCCTGTCAGGCTCATCATAGATGCGGCCCAGGGCATGAAAAAACATATCAACAGTCATCCTCTCAGGAGCAGAAGGAGAGAGAGAAAAAGCCCAGGCTTGTGGGGCCCCCGAAGTAGGGAAATAATGACCCCCACCCTCTGGAACTCATCCCCAGAAGAGCGAGGCCTCAGGGAGAAAAAAAGTTTACACCCCTCCCTGAAGGCTCTGAACTCATTTTTATCCCCTGAGAAGTAGTCGGGCAGTTTAACTGTAGATTCAGGAGATACCAATGACACATCCTTATCACCTGTACCCAGAGACCCCGCAGCGACAGCCCCCTGTACGGTATCTACCAGCTGCTGCTGGGTCTGAGCCATCATGCGCTGCTCAACATTCAACTCCTGGAACCTTTGCGTCAGATGTTTCACCTGACCTGCTAACACCTGCATGGGATCCATGGGGATAACACTCCTAAATCTCCCCCTCAGAAAAAATGTAACGGTCGTTTATAATGTCAGGGACACCGCACTGCACTTGCTCACTGAGCCAGTGCGTGTGTCCTGAGTGAACAAACTGTGCCCAAAGATACCTGTATAGCAGAGCTGCAGCAGGGAAGACGTGTGTTTCTGTGGAACAGGACCTTCCGCAGCATGTGACTGCCAAGGGGCAGAGCCAGCCACACGTCTCTCAGAGGCAGCAGAAGCAGATAGAGAATGCTTCAGGCCGGAGGACCTGCAGGCACGTGACTGCCTAGGGGCATGGCCTAAGCTCCAGAGAGCTATGAAGTAAAGGAAAACTCCTAGAAGGGTAACTACGAAATAAAGTTACCAAGGGGCATAGACAGAATGGATAGTCAGGATAGCCAGGTCATACACAGAGGGAGCAACGCAGTACAAAAGGAGCAGGCAGAGAACAACCAGAACACAGCCAAGGGATCATACACAGAGGGAGCAACGCAGTACAAAAGGGACAGGCAAAACTCGTAACAGGGACACAGCCAAATCAGAACCAGACAGACAAAACGTAGCACAGGCACAACGCACTGGCACAAGCACAGGGTCAGACACACTCAGCCAAAGGTTAGAGTATAAACTACAAAGACTGGCTTCACAGTGAGGCTATAAAAAGCCTCCCAGGACCCAGAAAGAGGCCAACCAATTTAACCCCGCGACTACCTGATCCAAGAACCCAGTAAACCATGACACCTCTTCAGGAAAGCTTACAGCCTGCATTGACCCCGCTGCCTCCTCACCACTACCGGAGCTACTGCCTCACCAACACTAGAGGTGCTGCAACCTCCCAACCTACTGTCTCCTTCCCCACCATCCTGTAGAATGTAAGCCCCCAAAGGCCAGGTCAGCTCCCCTCTGTATCAGTCTGTGATTGTTAGTTTGTTTACTGTAAATGGTATCTGTAATTTATATGTAACCCCTTCTCATGTACAGCACCATGGAATCAATGGTGCTATATAAATAAATAATAATAATAAATATTCAGTTATAGTAGCACAATGGAGCTCCAGGTTCATGAGGCGCCTGGACTCTCATTCATAATCGCAGCTCTTGAACTCATGAGCTGGAATTTGTAGAAAATCACTTGAGATACTGGTCTGGGCAATAATATCTACTGTGGCGGTTGCTAAGTATGAAAAAGTTTTGCTCATCATCAGGGTAGGACAGGCCCACCAGAGAACCGGAGGATTCTCCAGTGGGCCCAGGCACTGACATCTGCTGGCATACAAGGCTGGCAGCTGCCTAGGGTCTCCGCTGCCCCAGGTGCCCCCTGCCAGTGGCGTGTCGCTAATAGCGGCATACTACGCAGCTGCTATGGGGCCCATGAGTCAGGGGGGCCTACCCGGCGCCAGCGGAGCAGCCTCGAAGGAGCAGCGGGTTACAGGAGGCAGGAGATGGCTGCTGCGGCTAAAGCCTGTGCCTGCTGTTAAAGAGAAATGAATATTCACTGCACCCCACACCCATGGGCGTGGAGAGGAGTGAATATTCATTTTCTTTACTAAAGAGAATTTATAGTCACTCCTCTCCGCCCCCATGTGATTGGGGTGCAGTGAATATTCATTTATCTTTAGCAGTGGGCACAGGCTTTAGCCGCAGCAGCCGGCTCCTGCCACCTGTCATCTGCTGCTCCACCGCTGCTGACCCCCAGTGCGCCACATTCAACTGTATCGGCATCATTGATGTTGATACAGTTGAAAGCAATAATGGAGGAGAGGGCATCAGATGACGCTCCCTCTCCCATCATTCCCCTCTGCCTCTGACACAGTCGATGCAGGATGATGTCACTTCATTGGGCACCATGCTGTGTGCCGGGCAGACGACAGTGTAGCTGCTGAGACCAGAGCAGAGTTGAGATCAGCGGGGGAATGAGGAGGAGAGGTATTAAGGTTTTTTTAAATATATATCAGTGAGTGAGTACTGATAGCAATAATACTGTGGAGGGCTCTACATTATATTCTATGGGGGGCTGCATGATACTATATGAGGAGGGCTGCATTATACCCTATGAGTGGGCTGCATCATACCCTGAGGGGGATACATTATATTCTATGGGGGCTACATTATACTCAATGAGGAGGCTACATTATATTATATGGGGGCTGCATTATACTGTATGAAGGGGGGTTGCATTATACCCTATGAGGGGGCTACATGATATTTTATGGGGGCTGCATTATACACTATGAGGAAGCTACATTATACTCTATGAGGGGGCTGCATTATACCATATGAGGGGGCTGCATTATATTCTATGGGGGGCTGCATTATACTATATAAGGGGGACTGCATTATACCCTTTGAAGGAGCTACATTCTATTCTATGGGGGGCTGCATTATACCGTATGAGGGGCTGCATTATGCCCTATGAGGGAGCTACATTATATTCTATGGAGGGGGGCTGCATTATACTCTGAGGGTCTACATTATATTCTATGGGGGCTGCATGATACTATATGAGGGAGGCTACATTATATTCTATGGAGGGGGCTGCATTATACTCTATGGGGCTGCATTATATTCTATGGGGGGCTGCATTATACCCTATGAGGGGCTGCATTATGCCTATGAGGGAGCTACATTATATTCTATGGAGGGGGGCTGCATTATACTCTGAGGGTCTACATTATATTCTATGGGGGCTGCATGATACTATATGAGGGAGGCTACATTATATTCTATGGAGGGGGCTGCATTATACTCTATGGGGCTACATTATATTCTATGGGGGGCTGCATGATACCCTATGAGGGGGCTACATTATATTCTATGTAGGGGGCTGCATTATACTCTTTGGGGGCTACATTATATTCTATGGGGGGCTGCATTATACGCTATAGGAGGCTGTATTATATTCTATGGGGGGCTGCTTTATACTATATTAGGGGGACTGCATTATATTCTATAGGGAGGGCTACATTATACCCTATGAGGGGGCTGCATTATACCCTATGATGGGGCTACATTATATTCTATGGGGGCTTCATTATACCCTATGAGAGGGGCTACATTATATTCTATGAGGGGGGTTGCATTATATTCTATGAGGTGGGCTACATTATATTCTATGAGGGGGGCTACCCCAACCCCTGCTATATCATTAAGACGTGTACTACCTTATATTATACCATGATATTAGGGTGTTTTCCTGCACAATTGGTAGTCTTGTTTTATTTCTATGTAGCTACATAGAGGGCCCCAAGAATGATTTTCTCTGGTGGGCCCAAGGTGCTCCAGTCTGACGCCGCTGTTTGTGATTATGTTTGGGTGCCCGTACTAAGGGATGATAGATGCTAAGGAAAAAAAGGCACTCCTATATTGTTTCTAGGTGCACGGATAGAGTCCCAACCCTCATGAGTGCCGGATTCTTGGACTTTTTACTTTCTCAAAGATAGTCAGAAAAGCCTCAAGGTAATTTTCAAAAGTCATTTTCTGCAAGACCTCCCGTACTACTCTCCTCACATGGACATTGTCACCTTAGTTGGGGAAGAGTATCGTCTCTCTGGCCCAGACAGCTTCTATGAGGAGAGCCATCTGCTGCTGCTTCATCTGAACTAATTGCTTAACAAGCTCCTTCATGCTTTAAGACTGTGTTTTCAATGCTGTCACTGCCTTTACCCAGGAGATTCAAAATGTAAACTGTAGTCACCTGTGCCCTTTGGGACTTCTAGCCTGCATTCAAACATCAATTGAAGGGATTCTTGCTCAGCAGTAGATAACGTTCTCCAGGGCCGGCTCCAGGTTTTCGTGGGCCCAGGTGAAAGAGTCTCAGTGGGCCCCTTTAACAGATACCACAATTCATGATGCACAGATACAGCAGAGAAATATAGGTATAGTACAATGCCAAAAATTTCACTTAATTCTTACATTACATGAGTGATATCTATTGTAAATTCTACAATAGCTCCGAAACCAGACACTATAGTCCTCCATACAGTATTATGGGCACCACATAGTGCTCCATACAGAATAATGAGTCCCATATATTGCTCCATACAGTATTATGGGCATCACATAGTGCTCCTTACAGAATACTGAGCCTCATATATGGCTCCAAACAGTATTATTAAGCCCCATATATTGCTCCATACAGAATAATAGACAACCATATAATGCTCCATACAGTCTAATGAGCCCCTTATATTGATCCATACATAACGAGCCCCATATAATGCTCCATACAGTATATGATGGGCCGCATAAAATGCTCCATACAGAATAGGCCCCATATAATGCTCCATACAGTATATGATGGACCCCATATATTGCTATAAACAGAATGGGTCCCCTATAATGCTCCGCAAGGGCCGGTTTTAGACAAAGTGGGGCCTTAGGCAAAAAAAATAAAATAAGGCCCCCAATGCTCACATATTGGACCGTGACACATTTTCATGCACTGAATTCAGGCCGTTCAATGAGTGTGATTGACAATATTGAAGTCGTTTGGCTCTTGTTTCTCGACCTCTTTACACCGGCTAATGAAGAATGATGGGGACAGAACACTAGTAGCTCAATCTATCCCCATACAGTATCATGTGCTCAGCTGTGATCGCAGGTATAAAGTTTACCTACTGTCACTGGTGTCAGCTGATGGGACTACAGCTCCCATCATCCGACACCCACTACTGTTAATAACTTAATAACAGCGAGAGCAGGAGCGACTGATGGGAGTATTCATTAGCTGGCTCCTGCGCTGTAAATAAATAATTTAAAAAAAAGGCGTGGGTTCCCCCTATTTTTGATAACCAGCCAGTCAAAACTCAGAGCTGGGGGCTGCAACCCTCAGCTGTCAGCTTCAACAAGGCTGGTTATCAAGAATAGAGGGGTTCCCACGCAGTTTTTTTTAAATTATTTAAATAATTTTAAAAACCGGCGTGGGGTCCCCCCCATTTTTGACAACCAGCCTTGCTAACGCAGATGACTGGGGGATGGTATTCTCAGGCTCATAAAGGGTGGATATTGCCACTCCAGCCTAAAAATAGCAGCCCGCATCTGCCCAGAAAAGGCACATCTGTTAGATGCGCCAATTCTGGCGCTTTGCCTGGCTCTCCCCTCTTGCCCTGTAGCGGTGTCAAGTGGGGTTCATATTTGTGGGGTTGATGTCACCTTTGCATTGTCAGGTGTTTGGTACGACTGGCAGTGGAGATGGGGTCCAATAAAGAGTTTGGGACCTGTCATCACATCGCGTTCAACCAGCAGACAGTAGAGATGGAACACTTGCCATGAAGACTGCAAGAGCTGACGGCTGAGACCAGGGTCACGTTCCTCAAAAAGGAGGGGCAACATCGCTGGTATGCGATGGGTGTGATTTGAGAAGGAAAGGAGCAGGATGAACCCTTCTTGAGGAATGAATGGGTCAGGGAGAGGCTCCACGAGGTGGCTCAAGACAGCTACTACCACCCCCCGAGAGATCGAACTGTCATTGGGATTCCCACCTCCTATGCGGCAGCAGGCTGTTGCCCTTTTCTACATGTTGAGGGCTCCGGAACTACTCAAACCCGGGTTAGTTACAGCCCAGGCACTTGGAAATTGGGCTCCAGAAAGCAGGTGGAGGCAGTCCCCCAGCCTCTCAAGGAAGAAGATGAAATTGACACCTGAAGAGGATTACTGTATTACTCGCCTTATAATTTTTTCCTGGCTTTGCACTTTCTGCAAAGCCTTTGTTTGTGTAGCAGTACAGCAAGTACACTTTAAAATATTTGAATGAGGCCTGCCCGTTGTTTCCTTTCTGGGTCTATGGATGACCCTCCTTATAATTTTTTTCTGGCTTTTCACTTTCTGCAAAGCCTTTATGAGTGTAGCAGTACAGCAACTACACTTTAACCCCTTAACCCCCCAAGGGTGGTTTGCACGTTAATGACCGGGCCAATTTTTACAATTCTGACCACTGTCTCTTTATGATGTTATAACTCTGGAACGCTTCAATGGATCTTCGCGATTATGAGAATGTTTTCTCATGACATATTGTACTTCATGATTGTCAGAAAATTTATTCAATATAACTTGCGTTTATTTATGAAAAAAATGGAAATATGGCGAAAATTTTTAAAATTTTGCAATTTTCAAACTTTGAATTTTTATTCTTAAAACAGAGAAATATGTCACACAAAATAGTCACTAAATAACATTTCCCACATGTCTACTTTACAACAGCACAATTTTGGAAACAAATTTTTTTTTCTTAGGAAGTTATAAGGGTTAAAAGTTGACCAGCGATTTATCATTTTTACAACAAAATGTACAAAACTATTTTTTTAGGGACCACCTCACATTTGAAGTCACTTTCAGGGGTCTATATGGCAGAAAATAACCCAAAAGTGACACCATTCTGAAAACTGCACTCCTCAAGGTACTCAAATCCACATTCAAGAAGTTTATTAACCCTTCAGGTGCTTCACAGGAGCTGAAGTAACGTGGAAGGAAATAATGAACATTTAACTTTTTAGTCACAAAAATGATCTTTTACAAACAATTTTTTTATTTTAACAAGGGTAAAAGGAGAAAATGGACAGATAAAGTTGTTGTGCAATTTCTCCTTAGTATGCCAACACCCCATATGTGGGGGGGGGAACCACTGTTTTAGCGCACGGCAGAGCTCGGAAGGGAAGGAGCCCCATTTGACTTTTTGAAACCAAAATTGGCTGGAATCGAGATTGTACGCCATGTCGCGTTTGGATAGCACCTGATGTGCCTCAACAGTGGAAACCCCCACAAGTGACCCCATTTTAGAAACTAGACCCCCTAAGGAACTTATCTAGATCTGTGGTGAGCACTTTGAACCCCCAAGTGCTTCACACAAGTTTATAACATAGAGCTGTAAAATTAAAAAATCATATTTTTTCATAAAAATTATCTTTTCACCCAAATTTTTATTTATTATTTATCCCAAGGGTAACAAGACATCAAAAGTTATTGTGCAATTTGTCCTGAGTACGCTGATACCCAATATGTGAGGGTAAACCACTGTTTGGGTGCATGGCAGAGCTCGGAAGGGAAGGAGCGCCGTTTAACTTTTTCAAAACAGAATTGTCTGGATGCCATGTTGCATTTGGAGAGCCCCTGATGTGCCTAAACAGTGGAAACCCCCCACAAGTGACACCATTTTGGAAACTAGACACCATAAGGAACTTAACTAGATCTGTTGTGAGCACTTTGAACCCCCAAGTGTTTCACTATGTTTATAATGCCTGGTTGTGAAACGAGTAAAAAATCCCCAAAAATGATTTTTTAGTCCCCAATTTTTGATTTTTTTCCAAGGAAATTGGACCCCAAAAGTTATTGTCCAACTTGTTCTGAGTACGCCGATACCCCATTTGTGGGGGGGAAAATACTGTTTGGGCACATGGCAGGGCTCAGAAAGGAAGTAATGACGTTTTGGAATGCAGGATTTGATGGGTGTCATGTTCAGTTTGCAGAGCCCCTGATGTGCCTAAATAATGAAAACCCCCCATTTTGGAAACCCCCCAAGGAACTTATCTAGATCTGTGGTGAGCACTTTGAACCCCAAGTGCTTCACTCAAGTTTATAACGCCCAGGCGTGAAAATAAAAAAAATCATATTTTTTCCACAAACATGATCTTTTAGTTCCCAAATTTTTATTTTCTCAAGGGTAACAGGAGAAATTGGACCACAAAAGTTGTTGTTCAATTTGTTCTGAGTACGCTGATACCCCATATGTGGGAGAAAACTACTGTATGGGCACACGTCGGGGCTCGGAAGGGAAGTAGTGACGTTTTGCATTGCAGACTTTGATGGAATAGTCTGCGGGCGTCATGTCGCGATTGGAGAGCCCCTGATGTGCATAATCAGTGGAAACCCTCACAAGTGACCCCATTTTGAAAACTAGACCCCCCCAAGGAACTTATCTAGATGTGTGGTGAGAACTTTGAACCCCCAAGTGCTTCACAGAAGTTTATAACGTAGAGCCATAAAAATGAAAAATCATATATTTTTCCACAAAAATGATATTTTCGCCCCCAATTTTTTATTTTCCCAAGGGTAACAGAAGAAATTGGACCCCAAGAGTTATTGTGCAATTTATCCTGAGTACGCTGATACCCCTTATGTGGGGGTAAACTACTGTTTGGGCGCATCGCAGAACTCAGAAGAGAAGGAGCACCGTTTGACTTTTTCAGAATTGGCTGGAATTGAGATCGGATGCCATGTCGCCTTTGCAGAGCCCCTGATGCGCCTAAATAGTGGAAACTCCCACACAAGTGACACCATTTTTGAAAATAGACCCCCTAAGGAACTTATCTAGATGTGTGGTGAGCACTTTGAACCCCCAAGTACTTCACAGAAGTTTATAACATAGAGCCATAAAAATAAAAAATAATATTTTTCCACAAAATTGATCTTCTCGCCCCCAATTTTTTAATTTCCCAAGGGTAACAGGAGAAATAGGACAAATTGCACAACAACTTTTGTGGTCCAGAGTACGCTGATACCCCATATGTGGGGGTAAACCACTGTTTGGGTGCATGGCAGACACCTTTTATTGCAAAAAAGTTTTTGCATCACCATATTTTGAGAGCTATAATTTTTCCATATTTTGGCCCCCAGAGTCATGTGAGGGTTTTTTTTTTGCGGGACAAGTTGACGTTTTTATTGGTACCATATTCGGGCACATGACATTTTTTTGTTCGCTTTCTATTCTGGTTTTTGGGAGGCAGAATGAACAAAAACAAGCAATTCATGAATTTCTTTTGGGGTGGGGGTGTTTATACCGTTCCGCGTGTGGTAAAATTGATAAGGCAGTTTTATTCGTCGGGTCAGTACGATTACAGCGATACCTCATTTATATAATTTTTTATGTTTTGGCGTTTTTATACAATAAAAAGTATTTTACATAAAAAATTATTATTTTTGCATCGCTTTTTTCTGAGAGCTATAACTTTTGTATTTTTTCACTGATGACGTTGTACAGGGCTTCTTTTTTGTGGGACACTGCTCAGTGAGCATGTGCAGTGCGGTGTCCTTGACAATGACGTTTTCAGCGGTACCATGTTTATTTATATCCGTCTTTTTGATCACGTGTTATTCCACTTTTTGTTCGCAGTATTATGAGAAAGCATTGTTTTTTGTTTTTTTTTATGGTGTTCACTAAAGGGATTAACTAGTGGGACAGTTTTATAGATCGGGTCGTTACGGACGCGGAAATACTAAATATGTGTACTTTTATTGTTTTTTCTTTTTTTTATTTACATAAAGAAATGAATTTATTGGGGAATTTTTTTTACACATGTTAATTTTTATTTTTTTTACTTTTTTACTTTGACCCAGGGTGGGACATCACTGTATAGTGTCAGATTCCCGATTACATTACGGTGGTATATAATAATCCAAAAAGTGTTCAAAAATTTGTATGGATTCAATTACTCATCTATACAGTATTACGAGCTTTGTTTTAAACTTTGCTGGAATATAACACTCCAAAAAAGCGTTGAAAAATTTGTCTGGATTCAATTAGTCATCCATAGAGTTTTAGGTACTTTCGGATACATTTCGTTGGTATATAAGACTTCAAAAAAGTGTTGAAAAATGTGTCTGGATTCAGTTATTCATCTATACAGTATTAGGTGCTTTGTGTTAAATTTCGGTGGTATTTTACACTCCAAAAAAGCGTTGTAAATTTGTCTGGATTCAATTAGATATCCATACAGTATTAGGTCCTTTCTGTGACATTTCGGTGGTATATAACACTCCAAAAAAGCGTTGAAAAATGTGTCTGGATTCAATTATGCAAATTGCCTCTTCAAACAAAGAGGACTTGTACTCTATAGCGCCACCTATTGGAAGTAGCGATCCTACAAGTCACAATCAACCCTTTAACGAGTCTTGTAATATGACTTAGGATAAAAGCCAAATCAGAATCTCCATTTGCAGACACGGTGTTTCGGACTGTTGGTCCTCGTCAGTGCAAAGTAGGAGAGATCTGATTTGGCTAGATGAGAGGCTCTGGACTGGTGTCTGGGGGGTAAGGTTTCTCCTTATGGAGAGTGACATACCAGCTCTGGCGTGTCAAGGTAAGGAGGCTTATTCGCCGTGCAATGCTCCTCTGGGAAATTTTAATATGCAAATTGCCTCTTCAAACAAAGAGGACTTGTACTCTATAGCGCCACCTATTGGAAGTAGCGATCCTACAAGTCACAATCAACCCTTTAACGAGTCTTGTAATATGACTTAGGATAAAAGCCAAATCAGAATCTCCATTTGCAGACACGGTGTTTCGGACTGTTGGTCTGGTATGTCACTCTCCATAAGGAGAATCCTTACCCCCCAGACCCCAGTCCAGAGCCTCTCATCTAGCCAAATCAGATCTCTCCTACTTTGCACTGACGAGGACCAACAGTCCGAAACACCGTGTCTGCAAATGGAGATTCTGATTTGGCTTTTATCCTAAGTCATATTACAAGACTCGTTAAAGGGTTGATTGTGACTTGTAGGATCGCTACTTCCAATAGGTGGCGCTATAGAGTACAAGTCCTCTTTGTTTGAAGAGGCAATTTGCATATTAAAATTTCCCAGAGGAGCATTGCACGGCGAATAAGCCTCCTTACCTTGACACGCCAGAGCTGGTATGTCACTCTCCATAAGGAGAAACCTTACCCCCAGACCCTGGATTCAATTAGTCATCTATAGAGTATTAGTTTTTTCTGTTACATTTCTGAAGTACATAGGACTCCAAAAAGCGTTGAAAAATTTGTCGCCAAGATGCCAAGGATTGATGGCCCTACTTTTATCAGGGTTTCCTCTACTTCCTACACAAGTTCCTGCACTCCCTCCCTCCCTCTGCTCCTCATACTCCATCTCTGATGTGCTATCTCAGAGCACGCATTAGCTGGAAGCTCTGCAACACTGCCTCAGCGAAGCAACAACAGGCTCTACTGAAGCTAATTTGTCTAGGAGACAAGCCGCAGACCACGGCACAGTTATTGAAAGGAATAACTAACCAGACAGATCTGTGGCTCTCGCTGCTGAACCTACAACCAGTCATGGTTGTGTGTGATAATGACTGCACATGGTGGCAGCTGTGAAGCTTGGCAAGCTCACAAGCGTACCATGCTTGGCCCACGTGCTCAACTTGGTAGTTCAGCAGTTTCTGAAAATCTAACCATATTTGCTAGAGCATCTGGTCAATGAACGCAGCTTAGGCGGCCATTTCTGCATGTTAGCTACAACTGCCACCACTCTGGCAGTGCTGCAGCAGTGCATGCAAGTGCCAGCTCACCGACTGGTGTGTGACTTGACCATGTACTAGAACTGCACATTGCTCATGCTGGCAAGGCTTTGTGAGCTGAGAGACCAGTTGTGAAATACCAGCTCTAACTCGCCTGGCGGTATACTCGTGAGCCTCGCACATAACAACTGAAGACTGTGCATGGATGCCTGACATTTGTGTAGTTCTCTAAGACTTTGAGGACTCCACAAATATGGCTCCATCATCTGTGAAAAAATCCCGCTTCTGTGCCTACTTAAACAGATGCTATTGACAATTGACCATGAAGCTTTGCATGCGGACCAGGAGAAGATGGAAGACATGAGACAAGGAGATACTACCCAGCCCAGTCTCATCTCATCTGCTCAGCCAGATTGGGTAAAAATGAGGACGTGAAGGCTGAGGAGGAGGAACAGGAGCTTGCTGATAGCGCAATAGAGCTAATAGGCACTCATGCTTCATCCTGTCTCTCCTACATGGATGGGCTGAGGAGAGGAATTAAGAGGAAGAGATGGAGGAGGAGATCGAGAGTAGTCATCATGGTGGAGACAGGTAAGTGTTGGCTGTAGGGACCTTGGCACATACGGCAGTCTTTTTGTACCGCTGCCATTCCTGTGACCCTCACATTACATTCATCTTGGTCAAAAAAAGAGTAATCATTGCTCACCCTGTAAGACCCATGCCACAAGGAGAACCTTGCATCTCTCCTCCTGAGGCGAAGAGGTCTACTAAAATAGTGCTATAGCAGAAGGTCATTGTGGAAAATATGTTGGAAAAATTTCCATCAGACAATGCGGCAGGTGGCAAACTTCCTTGCCACCCAAGGAGGAGAGGTGAGGGAGACCGCAGAGGCAGGGGTACACTGTCAAAGGCCTGGGCCAATTACATGACACCATCCCAGCATCCAGGGCCCAATGACCGGGTATTTTTGACAAGGAGGGAAAAGCAACACCTGGCCGACAAAACCAGCATACTCCCTAATTCCTCTGTGACCTTCAGCTATTGGGTCTCAAAGCAGGACACCTGGCATGAGCTGTCCCTTTATGCCTTGGAGAAGCTGTGCTGCCCTGCCGTTAGCGTCTTTTCTGAGCCGGCTTTTAGTGCCATCTGGGAAGGTCAAAACAGACAGGTGCTTTCACCTGTCATCAGAAAGCGCTGACAGGCTCATTCTCAACTTTTCCACACCACCAGATGACAGCAGCACATAAAGTGTTTT
Organism: Oophaga sylvatica; assembly: GCA_033576555.1. Taxonomy (NCBI): domain Eukaryota; kingdom Metazoa; phylum Chordata; class Amphibia; order Anura; family Dendrobatidae; genus Oophaga; species Oophaga sylvatica. The sequence goes on from JARQOD010009873.1 coordinate 26,009, forward strand.
TAATATTCAATATTTTAATGAGGACCTCCAGTTGTTGCTGCCTTTAAGGGTCTATGGATGACTGTATTACCCTCCTTATCATTTTTCATGGCTTAGCACTTTGTTCAAAGCCTTTATGAGTTTAGGAGCACATCAACTACACTTTCTTAATATTTTAATGAGGCCCTACAGTTGTTGCCTTCAAGGGTCTATGGATGAGCCTGCTTATATTTTTTTCCTGGCTTTGTACTGTGTGCAGAGCCTTTATGAGTGTAGGAGTACCACAACTACACTTTGTTCACAATATTTGAAATACCACAGTTGGTGCCTTAAAAGGTGTATGGATGACCCTGCTTGTAATTTTTGGCAGGCTTTGCACTGTGCAGAACTTTTATGAGTGTAGGAGTACCACAACTATACTTTGTTCACAATAGTTGAATGAGGTACTAGAGTTGGAGTCTTCAAGGGTGTATAGATGACCCTGCTTGTAATTTTTGGAAGGTTTTGCACTTCTTGCATAGCCTTTATGAGTCTAGGAGTACCATTACATGATAATTTGAATAAAATCTGTATTAGGCCCTCATTTATGGCTAATACAGGGTGTATCGGCGTCCCTCTTCAATGACATTTTTGGCAGTTCGTGCTAACGCCATAAATTACACTGAAATTTTCAATTATTTTATAAAAATTTCAATTTTGGTTTACTTAAATTATTTTCTTTTAAATCCTTTTAAATGTTGCCTTATATACAAGTCATTATACAGGAAAAAAATTTATTTTTTCATGTAAACTCCAATTTCTCTTGATTTTGAATGTTTTATTGTCAGTCCTCGTGGAGTAAAAGTGTGACTCCATTATTGCTCAGCAGCGATCTGGGAGTCAGTGATGCTTGCAGGGGTCTTCCCCATGCTGTACTCCTTCCATTCAAGCACTTTTTCCATCAATTTCAACATTTTCAGTGCCTCAATGCTTCTTGTAGTGTCTGCCAGAAAAATGCTCAGATTTCCCACTGACTCCCATTATACTCGTTAGTCGAAACGAGCATCTGAGCATTAGGAATTGCTCGGTTCGAGCAACAAGTATTTTAGTGCTTGCTCACTTCTATTTGTTAACCCTTTAGGTGCTTCACAGGAATTAAAGCAACATGGAAAGAAAAAAATGAAAATCTGAATTTATCCCACAAAAATGTTCCCTTAGCCAACGTTTTACATTTTTACAATGGTAACAGGAGAAAATGGACCACAAAATTTGTTGTGCAAGTTGTCCTGAGTATACTGATACCCTTTATGTAGGGGAAAACTCTTTGGGCACACGGCAGAGCTTCTTATACCACACTTTTGTTTTTCACATGGCACTGTATGGTTTGAGGACCTATTTTGAGAGATCTACACCTCCCATGAATTTATTATAATCCAAGGTACAATCATGTCATGTCCATTTCAGAGGCTGAAATATTCACTTCTCTAGAAGTAAATAAAAAAAAAAAAAAAAAAAAAAAAACAGAAACAGTCAATCATTGCTGGGCCATAGTTACAGCCGCCGCTCTCAGTGCTTTGAATGGTGACTATAATTGCTCGGGGAACGGCTGCATGACTGAGAGCTGACGGCTCCTTGGAGAAATCGGGTTTCTGTTTTCTTGGATACCATTCTTTCAGTACCATGTCTGGGCAAGTTCATATCGCTATTGACCTGCAGATTACCCCATCATCTGCAGGCTAATAGCGTTATCGTTAACGATGTATCAAAAAATGAATAGGGAAAAGTCAGCTCACCATTTTCAGAGTCTTTCCACGAACAAGTTCCACGCACGAAACCACTTGGGCGTGCAAGTTCCAAAGAATAAAGAAAAAAGATACTAAGCGTAGAAAAATATAAAACTTCGTCTTTAATGGAAAAAAATCATAAAAACAGGCACAATATGGACAACATAGAGATCTCAGAGACGTCAACCCCACACGTTTCGACACTCCGTCTTAAACATGGTTTATTGGTTGCAAATTGGGGAAAGGGTTAAAAACCTTTCATGGGGCAAAAAAGGGGAAAAAGTCAGTTTTAAAAGTTAAATTTAAAAACAAGGAAATAATTTAAAAGCTTTTTAAAAGCACTTCAACAACACATGTACCATATAAATAAAAACAAATCATGAAAAGACAAAATGCGACACAAAATAATCAAAACATGAATGAACAGACTCTTTTTGAATGCATATCCAGTCTGAAAAAAATATCAAAAACCCGAAAGAACAAAAAAAAAAAAGAAAAAAAAATATTAAAATCGAAAGGGATGGTCTTGTCGCAGTTCAGACATCGCGGGAACCTTGTTTAATTTGAATATCCCTAAAACTCCGATTTTTAATTTGTTTTTTTTCTCATACTCCCCTCTGAACGGTTTTAAAAACCCCTTTTTCTATACCATAACTGAAAGGGAACTGGGATTTCCCCAGTGTGTTTTTACAATGTTTTGGTACCGCAGATTATTGTGGAGTCTGACCTGTCATCAAAAGATGTCTCCCCACTCCTTCTTTAACGCCCCTTTGTGCAAAACCCACATTTGTTGTGCACAATGTGCCTCTATTGGTAGACAAAGCTTCTGTGTTGCATTGATAGAGCTTTTAATGGGAAAAGGGTAAAATCTGAGGTTTTAGAGGAAAAAGGGTTTTTTTTCAAGGGGTACAAGTTTTACATGGTTGAACCACACTTATAAGCCCTTTGCAATACCCATGTTTTATGTGTGTTATTTTTATTTAGTCAAAAAAGGGGGGCGAGGGTTCCACCCAACGGGGGAGTTTTTTTAGAAAAAAAAAAAAGGGAAAGAAAGGGTTTTTTAAATAAGTATTCTTGTCCTATTAAAGTCGGCACCTTTTTTTTGATAATCTTAACAATGTAAAAAACTGTGGCTTTAGTTTTTAGTAAGTCATGTTATTTTTCTGGCGTTTGCATTTTTTTTTTTTAAGGAAAAGATTTTTATCTGACCTCAATCTTTTCTATCTTTTTGACTACAATTGCTCTAGCTTTATTCAAACACCACTGGGATAGCCTCCAGTTTGTAACTCTCGGGGCGTTTGGGATCTTTAGGGAACAAAATTTGGGAGAGAAAATTCCTTTTAATCGTTTTTGCTCTCCCAAAATGATGTATGAATCACATTTTTGCGGACAAAAATGGGCTTCCAAAATATTATTTTCATAGTAGGGGTTTCCTGTAGGATGTATTAATAGGTTTTAGATTCCGGCAACCTTTAAAGTGGTATCAAAAAAATTAATTTTGGTCTGGAAAAAGTTAGGTGAAATTTAAAATTAAAAAATTCTCATTCGAAAATTTGGGAATGGTTCTATTTTAAAGGATAGGGCCCTTTCCGTATGATCAAATCATCTAGATCTGCCGTAAAATTCAATGGGAATTTGAAAAAAGGGTTTTTTTCATGAATAAAAATTTTCCTCCCAGAACCCCACCCTGATGTTACAAGGGAGGGGGGGCATTTCCCGCCCTGTTAAAAGGTGGGGCTCACAAAGCGATACACCAGGATCCCGACAAAAAATCAGGATCGCTGGTGATCGTATTTATAGCTGCTGAGCTGCCAAAAAGGGAGTAAAAGGCAGC
>JARQOD010009874.1:0-29580 GCA_033576555.1 Oophaga sylvatica
TTTTTTGAGCAATAAACTGAGATTAAGTGGAATATTTGGAAATTTTGCACTCAGTTTCTGCTCGAAAAACTCCTCATTATATTCTGTGAGCACATAGCCAGTTACTGCTCCAAAAACAGACTAAAAAAACTCTGTGCTCACTGAGCTGAGCCTTAGGGTGTGAGTCTTCTGGAAGAGTTTTTTGGAGAAGAAAATGTGTAGAATCTCCAAGTTTTTGAAATATTCGATGTTTCAAAAAACTTGTCCAAAATCAGTCAGGTGAAAAAGATAAATGTCCACAGAGATTATTATAGAAGTATCTCACATCGATGCTGGATTATGTACATTACTCTTTCTCTCTACATTTAGGTGGTCTATTTCACAGCAACATTCCCATACTTAATCCTGATCATGCTGTTAATCCGCGGAGTGACATTGGATGGAGCATGGATTGGGGTCAAATTCTATCTCACACCACAGTTTGACCACTTGTTGTCTTCAAAGGTAAAGTAAACGATGGTTAAAATGAATGTGTTCTGCTAAAAATTGGAAGAAATTGTCCTGCAACCTTGTGATTGCAAATTGTAAAATTAGGATTTCAATTATAGCCCAAATTCATGACTTGCAAATTCAGTTGCAGCACTGGTTTGTAATTTATCAGAGCTCATTTTAAATTTCTTGGCGGGAATTTATAAAGACTAGCGTTTGGTATTCCAATTTTGAACTTAATGTCATTGAATTAAGTAAGTAAAAAGTTGAAAGTTTTGCACAATATACCAATTGCGACAAAAGTTTGAGACTTTTTGAAGCCAATTTTCTGGCATAGAGGGTGTTGTGTAAATACCATCTCCCTTGAATTTTTGTAAATTCCCTTCTTGCTTAAACTTGGTAGTACACTTCAGTGAATGTGGAAATTTTGTCAGCTATTATACAACATATAAGGGCCTTATCACCAGATTTAACAATACAGACTACCTACATTATATAATAGCTCTCATAGAACTGTTGAGGCTGGTGTACTTACTTGGAAAATCCATGTCAGAATGGCTGTATAATCCTAGTGTTAGGTTGAGCATTTTAGTAGTTTAGACCGATTGTCAGCTGCAGCTTCTACTTAGCAGTAACAGATCTCAGCAGGGAGGAGGGTCACTGAGAAGATGTCAATCAGTGGGCAGAGACTTAATTAAATTTTCAGAATTATACAAAAATCCTGACATGAATTTTTAAAGGAAATACAGCATTTTCATCAGGTCAAAGAGATGTATGTAATAATGTATGCAGTTTACACCATGAAATGCGCTATAATCTAAGCCTCTGCATTTTACAACCATGTTGTTTTAGGCTGAACATTTTGTGCTCTTCAATTTCTTACTAAAGTTTTTAGGGGGGTTTCCTGAGCTAGTTTTTTTTTTGTAAAGCAAAGTTCCAAATCCCTTACATAGAGATACTTAAAATTGTAAAATTCTGTTTTCCTTCAGACTCCACTATAAGGATCTGTTTGTGGGCGAGTTTTAGCTTTTGTTGGTACCATTTTGGGCTTCATCTAACTTTTTGATTCCTTTTTTTCTAATAAAAAAGCAGAACCTTTGGCATCATTTTTTCTTCTTTCATTGTTTACTGCTGCAGTCGTTTTACAGTACAGATCTTTTTCGTTATACTGATAGTAGTTTTGTCTCATTTTGGTTCTATATTTTTTCCACGCAATAAAGTATTTTTCATAAAAAAATGGCCTTATAACTACAGATGAGCGAAAAAATATACAAGACCTTGGTCCAGCGGCCAGGTCAGTATTCCCTGGGTGCTAGATGGGACCCCCGACTGATGACATCCCCGACTCTTCTTTTGATTAACTGGTCTGGTCCTACATCGTTGCAGTTTCGCAAACACACAATCTTGCACTAATCAAGAGAGAAGCTCCAGATGGCGCAACAAGACTCTCGTCTAGCAGCCATAGAATAGCAAGCTGACCACTGGACCAGAGTCTTGTCAATTTATTTGCTCATTTCTACTGATAAAACTACAAAGATGGTAGACTTAGGGGCTTTTAGTAACCCTCCGACTATCATGATAACAATTTGGAAAATTAATGTCTGGCATCTTGTAATGGGGCAGTCACAGATAACAATAATGCTCATAGCTCTTTTGATCACAGCATCCGAGATGTGTAACACCCGTGATTAGAATTTTCTCAGATCCCTGTCATTGCACTATAGTGTCAGATGAATGAAGAAAAGTGATGGAGGTCTGAGCTTCAAGACTCTATAGATGTGATCTCCTCTCTTGTATCACATTGTAATTTTTTTTTCTCTCTATATTCTTACTTTGATGATACACTGTGAATTTAATAATAGGTGTGGATAGAAGCAGCCCTGCAGATCTTTTATTCCCTCGGGGTCGGGTTCGGAGGGCTTCTAACATTTGCATCCTATAATACGTTTCACCAAAACATTTACAGGTAAATATGTGCATTTGCTTCTAGCTGTGACGCTAGTCACTTCTTACGGCTAAGCAGTGAGTCAGAGTGGTCAGGGAGTCCAAGGTCAGAAGCCAGGAGGGTACATCATAAACAGAAGGAAGAGACAAAAGCGTAGTCAGGTAACGTTCCAAGGTCAAAGTACCGGGAGGATAACGGATCAGAGCTGAAGGGGTTAAACAGGCGGATGGTCAGAACGAAGTCCAATGTCAGGCAACAGATCAAGCATATAGAACTCAGGGCACAGGGAGCACAAAACACAAACCTCACAAGATGAATGTACGTCTGGCAGTGGTCTGGGAGAAGCTGCTCAGTTAAGTAGGCATGGCCATTACCCGGGATAGTGAACACCTGAGACAGTCGACTCCTCCCAATCACAGATTGGCTAGTCGAGCTGTCAATAAACACACTGACAGCTGAGCACGCCCCTGAACCAGACTGGATGGTCATGCTGTCAATCAAAGTACTGACAGCTTCAGCACCCCCCTGTACAAGATTGGATGGCTGAGCTGTCAGTAACTGCATCCCAGACACCCTGAGGGGTGGAACCATGACTCTTGCCTTCCTGGTGTCAAATCTGTTTAATAATTACTAGAGCTAAAAGAAATAAGCACCAGATATAAAGTAACCACAAATACTGGAAAATTAATGTCTGTCCAATGAGATCCAACAAAATCTACTGATCAAGGTATTAGGCTGACCACTGGAGTCATATTTCTCTAATAAGCAATTGTGGACCTTCATACATTAATCATTTCACCTATAGATCACTGCAAATATATTTTAATTGTTGCCAGAAATGTTTAATGTAGAGGATATTCCATTTTTTAACAAATGACTGTTATTGTCACAACTCTGTTGTCGGGTGTCCTGGAACCATGGGCTCCTTCCCTGACCATAAAGCTAGCGGTGCCCTATGTCACCCTGTTCTCCGGATTACTTCTGAAGGTGAAGATGCCGGGGCCATGTACCTTGCCTTAGCTCCTGAATCCGCCCTCAGTCTTCACCCTTCCCCCACCAGGGAGCAAGGGAGTAATAGTGAACCGTAATACACCAACCAGACTAACAAGGTAATACGAACAGGGGTAATGAAAAATACCAAACGCACAATATACTCACACATACAACAGAGGAATACCCCGGGAAGTGGAGGATGGGGTTAATCCAAAGTAGGAGAAAAAAGGGAATTATCACACACCCAAATCATAGCAAAATTCACAGATAAATCCACCAACCGCCTTCTTCAATAATAACCAACAACAACCTCCAGCCATGCAGCATAAGCTATCTATCACAATGAGTGCTAGCCAGGGCCCAGATTATATAGGAAATGGGAGTGGCTAGCAGTGCACAGCTGAAAGCCTTAAGGAAGGAAAGCTTCCAGGAGCTCTCAACAAATCAGAGCACACTCATGCACTGCTAGAAAAAACTTGCACAGTTTAATATGAAGGTGAAGTGCTACTAATCCATTCAGGAGTAGAAGAAATCAGACGCTGTGGTCTTCTGGCTTCTCTCTGTCGCGATGAACCCGTGACACTTATCTGCAAACCATTGATGAATTGATATGGGAATTATATTGGAAAAAGGTCTAGTTTTTCATTACACACAGAATAACATTCATTTTGTAAAAGAGAACCTTTCACCAATCTTTTTTTCATTTTGCCTCTCTGTTGCAGAGATGTTAGCAAATAAAGTATTTAGCACTTAATGAGATGACTTGTTTTAAGTTCAAGTGGGTGTTATCAGGCAGTTTTCACTGGGAGTGTGTATTTCTTCTCCCTGTATGATGTTGACCAATCATAAGCAGGCAGCAACACACTTTAAAAAGAACACATCCCTAGTATTGCTTAGGTTTCTCAGTTTGTGAGATGTAATGATACAGCCCTGATCTCTCCTGTACTAACCTCCTCCCATGAGTCAGTGTTGGAGAGGGACAGTGCAGCTGAGTTTAGCTGTGTCACACTACAAATCCTTCTATCAGCTCTCCTGATTGCTGAGTGTCTCAGTGATCACACTTATGTCTGCTATGCTCAATCATCTCATACTTGTTTTGCAGTGAGATGAGGGCCGTCAGTAAATCTAACACAGGACTAAACTGCCTGTTCTGGACTGCTCCTGTGTGAGATGTAATGACACACTACTCTGATTTAGAAAAATTACATTGAAGCTTCAAAATAGACCACGCTGCTGTATAAAGCAAACAGTTCCAGAGTAAAATAGTAATTTTATAGTTTTGATTTTTACGTGTTTCATGCTTGCACCAAGCTCTTTTCAAAAGCAAACTACATAAATGAAAAATTATTTGTGCTTTGTAGCTTGTTTATGAAAAAAAGTCAGTGAAAGCACAAAACATGTAAAAATACAAACTACGAAATTACTATTCCACACTGAAACTGCTTCGTTTTTACAGCAGCGTGGTCTATATTGAGTGTGCTTTTTCTACTAATCGATATGCAAAAGAGGATTTACCTTCATTTGCCAACAGGACTGCAACAGCTGTTATAATAATAATAATAATCTTTATTTTTATATAGCGCTAACATATTCCGCAGCACTTTACAGTTTGCACACATTATCGTCGCTGTCCCTGATGGGGCTCACAATCTAGATTCCCTATCAGTATGTACTCATGGGCAATTATTTGAGTTGGGACAATCACAACCTTGTGCAGCAGCGGGAACTCGAACCCTAACATTACCCCCACTCCTAGGGCCCCCCCTTCTCTGGGCCTCGCTGCGTTCAAAGGCAGCGATGAGCTGCGGAGCGTGAACATGCTCGGCAGGCTCCCAGGACCTATCCTCAGGCCCATAACCCCTCCAATCCACCAAATAAATTTTTTTGCCTCGTACCACCTTGCACCCAACAATGGCATTCACCTCGTAGTCGTCCGAAGACGAACCCGACGTCCCGGCAGATGACTCAGGCAACCGGGAGATGACCACGGGTTTTAGGAGGGATACATGGAAGGTGTCGGAGATACCAAGGCGAGGCGGAAGGGCCAAACGGTAAACCACAGGGTTCACCTGCTCGAGAACCTTGAAGGGACCAAATAGCGGGGTGCCAATTTAGTGGATTCCACCCGTAGCCTGATGTTTCGGGCGGAGAGCCACACTAGGTCGCCAGGAGAAAATGTCGGAGCGGGACGCCGATGAGCATCGGCAGAAGACCTCATCCTTTCCTTGGAAGCCTGAATGGCATCCTGGGTGCGGTCCCCTATGTCCCGTGCTTCCACAGCCCAGTCTGCCACCCTGGAGTCAGCGGAAGCAACGGGCATGGGCACCGGTACCCGCGGATGCTGGCCGTAATTTAAGAGGAATGGGGTCTGTCCGGTGGAGTCAGCCACAGCATTGTTTAGCGCAAACTCCGCCCACGGAAGCAGAGATGCCCAGTCATCCTGCCTGGCAGAGACAAAATGTCGCAAGTAGGTGACCAAGGTCTGGTTGGCCCTCTCTACCAACCCATTCGTCTCGGGATGATATGCAGAGGAGAGGTTCAATTCAATGCAGAGTAGATGACACAACTCTCTCCAGAACCGAGACGCAAATTGGGTACCTCGATCGCTGACAATCTTGTCTGGCATACCGTGTAGACGGAAGATGTGTCTAATAAATAATGCTGCCAAGGCCCGTGCGGAAGGTAACCGTGGTAGCGGCACTAAGTGCACCATTTTGGAGAAGTGGTCGGTGATCACCCAAATGATAGTGCAACCCCGAGACTTGGGTAAGCCCACCACAAAGTCCATCCCGACCATCTCCCAGGGCCTGTCTGCCACCGGCAAAGGAAAAAGTAACCCAGCTGGCCGTTGTCGAGGGGACTTGTTCCTGGCGCAGGAGACACACGCCTGAACATACTCCCTGACGTCACGGACCATATGTGGCCACCAGTATGTCCTCGCCAATAGCTCAGTTGTCCTCTTTGCCCCAAAGTGTCCACCCACCCTGGACGAGTGTGCCCAAGAGAGTACCTCCGGTCGCAAATTAGTGGGCAAAAAGTCTTGCCCGGAGGCACAGACTCTAGCGAAACCGGGCTACAGTTCTCAGGCTTTCTTCAGGGACAATAAGCCGAGGCTCCTCATCCTCCTCCTCTGATGACACTAAGAAGCGAGAGAGAGCGTCGGCCCGAACATTCTTCTCACCGGAGAGAAAATGGAGGGTGAAATGGAACCGAGAGAAGAATAGGGACCATCTGGCCTGGCGAGAATTTAGCCGCTGAGCCGTTTGCAAATATACCAAGTTCTTGTGGTCGGTGAAGACTTGGAAGGGAAAACGAGCTCCCTCCAGAAGATGTCTCCACTCTGAGAAGGCCAATTTCATAGCCAGCAACTCCCTGTCCCCGATGGAATAATTCCTCTCTGCTGGTGTAAAGGTCTTAGAAAAGAAGAAGCAGGGATGCTTCCGACCTTGAGCATCCTTTTGATATAGGACTGCTCCAGCACCAACAGAAGAGGCGTCCACCTCTAAAACAAACGGTTTATCAACATCAGGGCGATGTAATATGGGAGCACTGGCAAAATGCGACTTGATGGAAGAGAACGCCTTGGAGACCTCCTCAGACCACAACTTGGGATTTGCTCCCTTCTTGGTGAGGGCTACCAAGGGAGCTACCAAAGTCGAGAAATGGGGAATGAACTGGCGATAATAATTAATGAACCCCATAAAGCGCTGCACCGCTTTAAGAGAATGGGGTTCTTGCCAGTCCATTACAGCCTGTAGTTTGGCAGGATCCATAGCCAATCCCTGGGCAGAGATGATATAGCCCAGAAAAGGTAAGGACTCCTGCTCAAACACACATTTCTCCAGCTTGGCATAGAGGGAGTTTGCCCGTAAGAGGTCGAAGACTTTGTTGACATCCCTCCGGTGAGAGTCTTTATCTGGTGAAAAGATGAGAATATCATCCAGATAGACTACCACAGAGGTGGAGAGCATATCCCGGAAGATATCATTGAGAAAGTCTTGGAAAACAGCGGGAGCATTACAGAGCCCGAAGGGCATCACCAGGTATTCGTAATGCCCATCCCTGGTATTAAAAGCTGTCTTCCACTCGTCCCCCTCACGGATGCGAATTAGGTTATAGGCACCACGTAGATCAAGCTTGGTAAATACTCTTGCTCCTCGGAGCCTATCAAAGAGCTCAGAGATTAGGGGCAACGGGTACTTATTCTTGACGGTGATGGCGTTAAGACCCCTGTAGTCAATGCATGGACGTAATTCTCCGTTCTTCTTTGCACAAAGAAGAACCCTGCCCCTGCTGGTGACACCCACTTCCTAATGAACCCTCTTGCCAGATTCTCCTGAATGTACTGGGACATGGCCTCCGTCTCAGGGAGCGAGAGGGGGTATACTCTCCCCCGAGGAGGTTCTGCTCCAGGCAAGAGATCAATAGGACAGTCGTAGGGGCGATGAGGTGGAAGAGTCTCCGCCGCCTTCTTGGAGAAAACGTCTGCATATGCCCAATAACACTGAGAAAAAAAGATGTACATGTATGACCAGAATAGATAGCCATGATATGTCAGGGAATAAGCATAATAAGATAATACTGGTCCATATTAGGATTAAATGGGACACACCATCATCGCAGAAAAAACAGACATGTGGAAACCACAAAAAAACCGTGCAATAGTCCAATTATATACAAAAATGATTTTATTGGTATCAAAAGACGAACAAGATTAAGGACAGTGACAGGCTAAAATAGACACATGTAACCACAAGAGCCAAAACGGGCAGGGAACTGGTCACCACCAGGGAATTGCCACACAATAATGGGAATTGTACCACACAATAGCAGAATCCCTGTATAAATTGTCCCAGTGGAGGTGGATATATAACTGTCAATGAGCCCACATAAAGGGACCAAATGCGGTAACAATCAAATATACGATCATAGTGACCTACCAGGTGGCGCACAGTCTCCCGCCCTCCCCTCTTGTGGTTACATGTGTCTATTTTAGCCCTGTCACTGTCCTTAATCTTGTTCGTCTTTTGATACCAATAAAATCATTTTTGTATATAATTGGACTATTGCACGGTTTTTTGTGGTTTCCACATGTCTGTTTTTTCTCCAATAACACTGAGGAAGAGAAGTGAGATCTACGGGTATCTCTGTGGTGGTGACCTGAACGCACTCCCTGATACACCTGCCTCTACATGAATCACCCCAACCCAGTATCCTCCCTGAGGACCACTCAATATGGGGAGAGTGGTAACGGAGCCAAGGTACTCCCAGCAACACCTCGTCTATTCCCTCGGGCAGGACAAGAAAAGAAATACTCTCCTGATGGGACGGGGACATAGATAAAGTGAGAGGGATCGTCTGGTGGGTGATTTGGGAGGGCAGAGTTGATCCATTCACTACTCGCACAGTCACCGGTTGGGCGAGCATCACCAGAGGTATAGTGTGGCGGAGAGTAAATGCAGAGGACATGAAATTCCCCTCGGCTCCGGAATCCACACAGAGCTCAGCGGAGAGCGTGGATGGACCTACTGTAATTGTCCCTTTAAAGGACAACTTGGTGGAAAATGCCGCAGTGTCTAGTGAACCTCCTCCCAAGGTCACTAGACGCGACCGTTTTCCCGACCGCTGTGGACATTTGTTGGCATAGTGTCCTAACTGCTGGCAGATGTTACAGACCACAGGTACTCGAGCGGCCCGGGACTTAGGTCCCGCTTGAGAAACCTTCATGGCCTCATGGGAGTCGGGCGCCTGGCTGGAAGATTCCAGAGGTCTGGCGAAGGTGGGAGCCAGCCGGAACCTCTGCCTACACTGGGACCGCTCCAACCTCCGCTCGTGAAAACGGAGGTCGATGCGGGTAGATATGGCGATAAGCTTCTCCAGTGTGGCGGGAATCTCCCTGGTAGCCAAAGCATCTTTAACATGATCAGCCAGTCCTCGCCAGTAGACTGGAATGAGTACTTTATCCGACCAGTCTAGCTCTGAGGCCAGAGTCCGAAACTGGACGGAAAACAGACTGACCAAAGACGAACCCTGTGCCAATGCCAGCAGTTGTAGCGCCGTATCGTGGGTGACCTGAGGTCCTAAAAAGACCTTTTTTAGAGCCTCCAGAAAACGAGGAGCACTCCGCACCACACGGTCGTCACGCTCCCACAGCGGGGTGGCCCACTCCAACGCTCTGCCTGACAGAAGCGAAATTATAAAGCCCACTTGTGCCCGATCCGTGGGGAAACGTGCAGCCAGAAGCTCGAGTTGTATAGAGCACTGACTCACGAATCCCCGACATTGCTTGCTGTCACCAGCAAACTTGTCTGGAAGCGGAGGTGGGATATTGTGGGGGCAGAGGTGGCAGTGGACACACTGGCTGCAGCCACGCTAGCAGCCTGAACAGCGACTGCGGTAACATCCACAGCTGAGGTTGTGCACTCAAGAGCCGCCAACCTACCCCCAGCTGCTGGATGTCCCGTAGTAGATGCTGGTCATCCGCCATTTTACCAGCCAGACACTGGCGCTAATATTATGTTAGGGTCTGCGGAACGCACCAAATACATGAGGTAGAGAGGTGCGTTCGCAGCCCGGGGTCCACCGTGCAGGCGGAACCTGCTGCTAGTAAAATGGCGAAAGTAGCGAACTCTGTTATCCCGCAGAGTCGCTAAAATAAACGCCGTAGCGCGTTGTGGCAATAAGTGCGAACTCTGTTAATACCCAGAGCCGCTAACGGAAATGCCACAGCGCTATATGGCGATAGGTGCAAACTCACTTAGCTTCAGTGAGCCGCAAAGTAAAACGCTAGGGCGCTGTCTAGCGTCGAAAGCAAACCCTGTTACGTCACAGGGACGCTGAGGAAAAGTGCTGTGTCCTGTCAGGCTCTCAGGTACACAGTTAAGTGCTAAGCGTACATAACGCGTGATCATGTGCTAATGTCCTCGCGGGAGTCACCCGCAATCTATGGCGTCTGAACGCCAGACCCTGAATACGGCAATCAAAACTCCTCACCGGTTACGCCGGTAATCTAGGGCATCTAGGACACCGACCCTGGCCAGCTACCATACCAAACTCCTCACCGATTAAGTCGGTATTCTAGTGGCTTATTTCAGCCGGGTCCCTAACCACACATACGCATGATCACACTGGCGCATAGCATACAATGGTTGATATTAGCGCATGGCGGCCCAGCCATGTTACCCTTTTATAGCAACAGCTACAGGACCTTCCAGGAACAAGGACCACTGAGAAGCTGTTACAAACACATGTAGCTACATGACCTTTCTGGCGGACCAATAGGAGCCGCTGCAGCACCTGAACATGTGACCCCTGATCTCCAATGAGAGATCTCACTCTGGGCATGCTCAGATGGGAAAACGCAGGACTTTGTCTCAAAGACGGCTGCTCCAGCACTGGCTATAATAGCAGATCCAGGAAAGGCAGCAGCAAGTCACTGCACAGTAGAGGAGTGGGCAAGACGCCTGGACCGACGTCTCTGCTGAGCAAGCTCCACTGCGGCCGGAGATGAATGGGAGACCGCAGCGGGACGGGTTCGAGACTCCCCTTGTGCAGCAGCAGGAACTCGAACCCTAACACTATGTTACTTGTCTCCCCCAATCCCCACCCCTTTTTTTCTCATTACTGTGATACTGACACTTTGAGTTTTCATCTCTGGACAGTCAGTGTGGGGAGGGGCAGTCCAGCAGAGTGAACATTGGTATGTGAGGAGGAGATCTGAGGAAGGGTTTGTAATGTGAAGCAGTTAAAGTCAGCTGTGCTGCCCCCCCACCACAGGGACTTTATCTGAAAGGTGTTAATCATCTGTGTTTTCTAATCATGCAGGAGGTTAGACCAGGAGGTCAGAGTTATATCCGATTCCTTACATCTCACACAAAGGGGGAACCTGCTCTAAGCTATTGTGGGATGCATTCTTCTTTGCTTTGAGTGCTCTTGCCTGCATATGATTGCTAAGCATCATACAGGGAGAAAGTATACGCCTCCCAAAGAAAACTCATAACACCCACTTGGACTTACAAAAAAGAATAATTCATTAGAAGCCAACATTCACTGGAACGAAGAGGCGAAGATAAAAAAAATAAAAAATTTCCAGTTCAACATGAAAAATTTTGCAAAAAGTCATCTTCTAAGCGGAATACTCCTTTATGTGACAGATTTTACTTTATATTGTAGGGATACTTTTATTGTTACGCTTGGAAATGCCTTCACCAGCATTCTGGCGGGATTTGCTATCTTCTCCGTCTTGGGTTATATGTCCCAGGAACTAGGTGTTCCAGTAGATCAAGTGGCTAAAGCAGGTAAGAATTGGATCTACCATTTTCCATTCTTCATCTCTTGTTCGTCTACCTGGATTTTACGTGGACAGGGATACAACATTTACAAAAATGACTACATTGGGAGGCAAGAAAGATTATAAGGCTTTCCCTTTCCTTCTGTTCTTAAGATGAGGTTACACAGGCATATTTGAAATTAACAATATAACCTGCAGATCGGTGCTCATGTAAAGAGCTATTCCAAAAAAGTAAGTTATCCCCTACCTGCAAGATACAGGATTGAGAATTACTGGAGAACAAAAAAGTCAAAAAAAGTATCTCAAAAAATATATCAAATTTATTTGTATACAAAAAATACAGATATCAATAAAATTACAGCATTGTGCATATATATTGAATAGTTGTATATATAACTCAGGATGAGATGATACACCCAATAATAAGGACCCTGTGGGTGCCTGCTCAATGCAATATCATATGTACAGAGCGCAATGTATTAGCATCATAGAATCATAATTAGGTCCATAGAGGGCTTCCATCATTATATGAACTGACTATATTGTATTGCTCATAGCGCTGTTATAACAATAGACAAGAAAATGTGCATTTAAATAAACAAATCATGGTAAAATTTACCCATTTTAGTAGCAGGTTGTGATATCCACAGGTGTCCAGGAACCCTGACGCGCGTTTCGTGAGCCTGACGCTCACTTCCTCAAAGGGGGGCGTGGTTAAAGGTTGTCATATCGCCGCCTATAAATACCCGGCCACTCTGAGCAGCTGGTCAAATGTGGCCAATAGAATGGTACTTGCGGCACATGTGCAGTGATATCGCAGGTCCTAGGTGCAGAGTGATACTAATACAAGTAAACAATGATCACATGATCAGATACATCAGTTTGTAAGAACAAATTGTGGTCCACCTGGATCTTGATATCCAGGAACTCAACTGTAGTTTTGCTAGCAACGTAAGAGAGTTTAATATTGAAATTATTGCAGTTCAACTGCTGCATAAATTTTTGAAGTTGTGATTCTGAACCTTGCCAAATTATAAATAAATCATCTATATAACGAAGCCAGCACTGCACATGGTCCGCGCCCTGCACGCCCTCTCCGCCGAAAATCTGCCTCTCCCAGAAACCTAGGAAAAGGCCGGCAAAAGAGGGCGCACAGGCCGCCCCCATGGCAGTGCCGCATTTCTGTAAATAAAAAGAATTTTTGAAAACAAAAAAATTTTTGGTGAGAATGAAAGAAAGTAATTCCATGATAAATTCACACATCAGGCCATCCCCGTTGGCCATCCCCAGGAAAAAGCGGACCGCCTCCAGGCCGTCCTCATGACGTATGCACGTGTAGAGAGTCTCAATGTCAGCGGTGACAAGCCACATATCAGACTCCAATTGTATCCCATTGATTCTAGTGAGGACGTCAGAAGTGTCCCTGGCATAAGAGGGCAGCGACTCAACTAAGGGTTTTAGATAATAGTCAATAAATTTACAAACAGGGTCACATAGCCCTCCCATGTCAGAGACAATCGGACGTCCAGGGGATCTTTAGGATTTTTGTGTATTTTAGGGATAAAATACAATGTAGGGACTCTGGGATTTTTTATGAGAAGGCCATCTGCCAACTTTTTAGGAATAATTCCTTTTTCAAAGGCATTAGTTACGATGTCCTCTAATTCACTTTGAAAAATGCTCAGAGGATTAACTTCCAATTTGAGATAGGTGTCTATATCTCTAAGATGTTTGCTGGCTTCCCGCTCATACATGGCGGTGGGCCATAAGACCATGTTCCCCCCCTTGTCGGCTGGTTTAATAACTATGTCATCAAAAGAAGCCAATTCAGACAATGCTTGTCTCTGTTTGGCTGTAAGATTATCAAATTGCCGTCTTGTAGAAATTTCAGTGGCTTGTGGATATATGCAAGATGACATGATACCAGGACCTGCCAGTGACCATGTGACCGTTAGTTCATTGGCCCATTCTGATCATGTGATCATTGTTTACTTGTATTAGTATCACTCTGCACCTAGGACCTGCAATATCACTGCATATGTGCCGCAAGTACCATTCTATTGGCCACATTTGACCAGCTGCTCAGAGTGGCCGGGTATTTATAGGCGGCGATATGACAACTCTTAACCACGCCCCCCTTTGAGGAAGTGAGCGTCAGGCTCACGAAACGCGCGTCAGGGTTCCTGGACACCTGTGGATATCACAACCTGCTACTAAAATGGGTAAATTTTACCATGATCTGTTTATTTAAATGCACATTTTCTTGTCTATTGTTACAACAGCGCTATGAGCAATACAATATAGTCAGTTCATATAATGATGGAAGCCCTCTGTGGACCTAATTATGATTCTATGATGCTAATACATTGCGCTCTGTACATATGATATTGCATTGAGCAGGCACCCACAGGGTCCTTATTATTGGGTGTATCATCTCATCCTGAGTTATATATACAACTATTCAATATATATGCACAATGCTGTAATTTTATTGATATCTGTATTTTTTGTATACAAATAAATTTGATATATTTTTTGAGATACTTTTTTTGACTTTTTTGTTCTCCAGTAATTCTCAGTTATATTATAAGTCAGTATCCTATGGTTTGCTATTTTGGTTTTTTTTCCTTATAACTAAAGATACAGGATTGTTTACTGATCGCTGTTGTCCAATGGCTGAGACTCACAGCTTTCCCGAGAATGGAGCTTTAGATCCCAGGGTTTGGGCTCTACATAGTCCTGTCTTGATGGAAGGAGAGGTGCACAATGCTCACCCTCCTCTCCATTCATTGTCTATAGTACTGTCAGAAATGGACACAGAGTGTGAACCCAACCTTGGCAAGAATTCAGATGTCCATGAAGTACGGAGAGTCTGCAGGTCTCCTGACCTAAATTTGACAGCCACATAGGCAGTCGATACATCTCTGTCCGTACTCGAAACATGTTCCCAGATGTCGAATTTGACCTAATTGTTTTCAAATGCTGTTTGGAATTGATGCACAATTATGAAAAGTGTTGGGGTAATCTAAGCACTGCCTCAACCATGAACAATAATGGTCATATACCCCAAATGTCCAAAATTATATCCAGACTGATCACTGTTTCAAAGGTGAATCAGGTGTGAAAAGCAATATTTTGTGTATATCCTTAAAGGCGTTGCTCACTTTGGACAATTCCATTATATTTGAAGATTTCCCTTATGATCAACTGCAATCTGTGGGGAAAGCCAAATTGCAAGTGTTCAGATTTACTGCAGCGCCACCACAGGCAAAATGAAGCATTACTCAGTTACTCCTGACTGCAATGGCCTGTCCATGGGTTTTCTCAGTCCTCTAGATCTAAAGACTATGGCCCAGATTCATCAATGTATTTACTGCCAGTTTTTTTATGTGAATACCTCTCAATTATTGACTTTTTGATTCATCAAAAAGTCATTAAAATGATCTGTTATAAAACAAATTTGCAGTCACCAGGGAGCGCAAGGAGAACGGTAATAAAAGTATTGCAAAGCAGCTCCGGCCGTGACCTCCAATGGAGGACAATAACTTAAACAAAAAAAGAGGGACAATGCAACGCTAAGAACACACAGACAATGCAAAAGTTTCTTTAGCCCACAACGCGTTTTGACGGTGACCCTGACACCTGATGAAGATGGGTCACCGTCGAAACGTGTTGTGGGCTAAAGAAACTTTTGCATTGTCTGTGTGTTCTTAGCGCTCCCTTACCCTCCCTTTGACCGTGCATTGTCCCTCTTTTTTTGTTTAAATTAAAATGATCTGTGACTTTTTTCAACTTGTCTTTTGTGGTTTAGTTAGGTTTCTGATATTTACGTCAGTGTTAGTGTTGAGCATTCCGATACCGCAAGTATCGGGTATCGGCCGATATTCGCGTTATCGGAATTCCGATACTTAATTCCGATACTTTTTCAATATCGTATACCGGAATCGGAAGTTCCCATAATTCTTTGAGAGGCAATGTGATTTTAGTCAGCCAATGAGGAATCCTACGAAGTGTGGGCACATCCTGTACTGCTGCGGTCATCTTAACTAATGGCATGGCTGTGATTGGCTGCTGAAATGATGTCAGAATGCACTATAAAAGGCGCCGCAGCCATTTTAGCGTCACTGTGCTGTGAACTCAGTTAGGGACAGAACGCTGCTGTGCTGACTCTGAGGGACAGTTAGATATTGCGATTTTGTGTACTACTGTGCTTGAGGCAGGCTAGTTTACCAACCGCTGTGTAAAGCTTCATTTTGCCAGTGTTGTTTTAACAGCTCTGTGCAAGGTGTGTGTGTGACAGTGCAGGTGACGCTGCAGTTTGCTCTGCATCCACCGCTGTTTGTAGGCATCTGCACGTGTCACTTTTTTTTTTTTTTTTTTTATTTTATTTAGTGGAATTGGTGCAGCTCCATTATATTAGAAAAAAATCAAATCTATTAGTGTGACGTGCTTCCATCCGTATACAATACATTGGTTGCAAACACTATAGAAGTACAGAAAGGAGCTTTTCACAGATTGTGGACAGTTGTGTTTCAGTGTTCACTTCAGTCTGTGTTTTTTACTTTTTTGAGTGCAGATCACGCTCCAGTTACTTGTTCAAGCACTGCTGCTTGTACTCTGCTGAGCGTGTCTCAGTGGCTCATCCTTTTCATTTATCTCCAATTGGTTCTGCTACATTCCATTTAAAATAAATCTAATCTATTAGTGTGACGCGCTTCCATCCGTATACAATACATTGGTTGCAAACACTATAGAAGTACACAAAGGAGTAGCCTTTCACAGATTGTGGACAGTTGTGTTTCAGTGTTCACTTCAGTCTGTGTTTTTTACTTTTTTGAGTGCACATCACGCTCCAGTTACTTGTTCAAGCACTGCTGCTTGTACTCTGCTGAGCGTGTCTCAGTGGCTCATCCTTTTCATTTATCTCCAATTGGTTCTGCTACATTCCATTTAAAATAAATCTAATCTATTAGTGTGACGCGCTTCCATCCGTATACAATACATTGGTTGCAAACACTATAGAAGTACACAAAGGAGTAGCCTTTCACAGATTGTGGACAGTTGTGTTTCAGTGTTCACTTCAGTCTGTGTTTTTTACTTTTTTGAGTGCACATCACGCTCCAGTTACTTGTTCAAGCACTGCTGCTTGTACTCTGCTGAGCGTGTCTCAGTGGCTCATCCTTTTCATTTATCTCCAATTGGTTCTGCTACATTCCATTTAAAATAAATCTAATCTATTAGTGTGACGCGCTTCCATCCGTATACAATACATTGGTTGCAAACACTATAGAAGTACACAAAGGAGTAGCCTTTCACAGATTGTGGACAGTTGTGTTTCAGTGTTCACTTCAGTCTGTGTTTTTTACTTTTTTGAGTGCACATCACGCTCCAGTTACTTGTTCAAGCACTGCTGCTTGTACTCTGCTGAGCGTGTCTCAGTGGCTCATCCTTTTCATTTATCTCCAATTGGTTCTGCTACATTCCATTTAAAATAAATCTAATCTATTAGTGTGACGCGCTTCCATCCGTATACAATACATTGGTTGCAAACAATATAGAAGTACACAAACGGGCCTTTCACAGCTACTGAACATGGGTTTTTAATTTTTAACTAAAATATGTATTTTTTCAAATGACACAAATATAAGTAATGTTGAAGAGGAATAGTCCTACATCCATTGTTTGCACAATATTACAGGTGTACATCATGTCCCTTAATCAACAATGTATTATTATATTTACTTGTATGCTTTTATTTAAAAGCCAAGAACACAGAAGGATAACCTTCGCACTGCAGCTGTTGTCAAAGTTCAACCCACATTATGCACTTCCAACATTGCAGCATTTGAGGCATGATGTGAGTTGGATTGGTCAAAGTTATGGAGTGAGAAGGTTCACCATCAGTACCCTATAGCATAAGTATGCTTTTGTGTTAGCATTTGTGTTAGACATGTGGATATCTGCCATAATATGTCACAATTATTTAGTTACAGATTTGTTACCAACACTAATCATTGAATGGTTTTAAATTTGACGTTTCACTTGTTTACAGCTTAGAAATAAGGGTGTAGCCTGATATCTATGTGTAGCACTAGCCACTTTAACATGTCATGTTTTTTTAAACATGTGTAGCTAGGTAGCAGTAATTTTTGCCGGACACACAGCAGGGGAACAGCAGGCGTTACTGAACCCCACTATCACTATAGCTTGTGTATTGGTCTGTGGACACGACACTTCTGAGCAGCAACTGGCAGTGTTGTAGCCCAGGGAGTATAGCTCAGGTGGTAGAAAGATGAACATAACAGGAGACATGGAAAACGTTGCCAACCAGTTAGTTAATCTGAAACCGGACAGGCAAATTCAGGCGAGATCCATGCCTAGTTCATTTTCAGAAAAGTAAGCCGTTCTACATTATCGTAGGATAGTCGCATGCAACGGTCTGTTAGTACACCACCTGCAGCAGTAAAGACGCGCTCCGATAATACACTGGCAGCAGATCAAGCCAGCACCTCCAATGCATACTGGCTAAGCTCTGGCCATGTATCCAGCTTAGAGACACAAAACTTGAATGGGGAAGAGCCATCTGAGAGTACACTGAGAGGGCAAGACATGTAGTCTGTAACCATCTTACGGAAATGTTGCCTCCTGCTGACTGGAGCCGTCTCGGATGGTGTAGACATTGGTGGCGCTGCCACAAAACTTCGACACATTTGGAACATACTGTTCTTGCCCTGTGCAGAGGCGCTGCTTGTGCTCCCTCTTGTTGCAGAGCTGTCTCCACTGCCTAGACGCACAGAGCTGCTTTGTAAATCAGTAGCAGCAGCAGTGCTCTCGGCTGGAATGGAGAACATTATGGATTGCACCAGTGTGTCTTGGTACTTCCGCATTTTACGCTCCCGGTTCAACGGTGTGATGAGGCTTTGTAAGTTGTCCCGGTAGCGAGGGTCTAGGAGGGTGTACACCCAATAATCAGACGTGGTGTGAATGTGTTCGATGCGGCGGTCGTTTCTCAGCCACTGCAGCATGAAATCAACCATGTGCTGCAGACTCCCAACTGGCCAAGAAACGTTGTCCCCTGCAAGAGGCGTCATCTCCGCCTGCTGTGCATCACCCCACCCTTGGTCTACATACTGACTAGAGCATTGTGTACCTCCCTCTGGAGTGATGTCTTCCTCCTCCATTGACTCCTCCTCATCCTCCTCACAAAGTCCTTCAAATACATATAAATTTACAAAATTTAAAACTCAAAATTTAAAAACTTTGTATCATAATTCTGTAACATCAGTTTATGGAAACACAATACCATTACAAAAGGATAGACAAAAAATGTACATTATGTGCTTTGTAAATACATTAAAAGTTTGTAATGGTTATGAAAATATAGACAGCGACTCTGGAGGTTCAATTGTTGATACAGCATGGTACTTTGAAAGTCCTCCAGCCCTTTGTGAGGAACCACGTTGCGCTGACTGTCCAGAAGGTGATGGAATTTGTGACTCCTCATCCTCCACCTCTTCCAAAACCTCATGCCTTAGTGCTTGCAGTGTTTTTTGAAGCAGGCAGATAAGGGGGACAGTCAGGCTGACTAGTGCATCATCTGCACTCGCCATCCGCGTTGACTCATCAAACGCACGCAAAACGTGGCAGATATCCTTCATAGAGTTATTCGCCACTCATTACACTGGCAGTGGCTGCCCATTCATTATAGGATCCAATTCTAATTACTGGTTCTCACCAACAAAGCTCTCCACAGCGCAGCACCCCACTACATCTCCTCCCTTATTTATATTTATCGGCCTAACCGACTGCTGCACTCTGCAAACGACCTTCGACTAACCTCTGCACTAATCCGTACCTCCCACTCCCAACTCCAAGACTTCACCCGCGCTGTGCCAATCCTCTGGAATGCTCTACCCCAAGAAATTAGGACTATCCGCAATTTGGATGGTTTCAGGCGCTCCCTCAAAACACATTTGTTCACAGTGGCCTATCACATTCACTAATCAAAGTCATTCTATGTGTAATTCTGTGTGTGTAGCCCATTCACTATCTCCATGCATCCCTCACTTCCTTAAAATGGCTGGACCATCATTGTAAAAACACCATTGTATATAAACACCTGTACTTTGTATCTCCCACACCTCATTGTAGATTGTAAGCTTTCACCAGCAGGGGCGGCTGATTTTGCTTTAATTATTGTATTGTTAACGTTGTTACTTATGACTCGTGTTTTGAAACTGTTAAACTGTAAAGCACTGCGGAATATTATGGCGCTATATAAATAAATAATATTATTATTCTTATTATAGAGGCCCACTCAGTAGTGGTGAAGTGTGAACGGCGCAAATTGCGAGTTGACTGCGCCTGATGCAGCTGATACTCCATTACTGTTGGCTGCTGCTCACACAACCGCTCCAACATATGTAACGAGGAATTCCACCTGGTGGGTACGTCACATATGATGCGATGTTCATGAAGGTGAAATCTGCGTTGCAGAGCTGCAATCAGCGATCTGGCCATGCTGGAACGTCGCAAGTGAGCGCACTCTAGGCGGACCTTGTGCAGCAGTGCATCAAGATCCGGATAGTCCCTCAAAAAACTCTGCACGACCAAGTTGAGCACATATGACAGACATGGTATGTGAGTGAGGTTGCCAAGGCACAGAGCTGACACCAGATTTCGGCCATTGTCACACACTACCAAGCCTGCCTGTAGATTCTCTTCCAAAAACCACACGTCGCTCTCCTGCTTTATGGCATTACAGAGCTCCTGCGCTGTGTGGCTAAGATTCCCCATGGAAATTAATTTCAGGATGGCCTGTTGACATTTGGACACGGCTGTGCTCATATCGGTCGCAACAGGTAAACGTTCACGGGTCCATGTGGAGGTAGACCGTGACGGCTCCTGCAGCGATGATTCTGAGGAACTGGAATAGGAGGAGGAATCAATGTGTACAGACTTGATTCCTGCAATCCTTGGAGTTGGCAGAACACGTACAGCGCCACTCGCAAGATCAGTACCCGGCTGCACAACATTGACCCAATGGGCAGTGAGGGAAAGGTATTGTCCCTGGCCATGGGTGTTAGAACCCTCTTGTTAGGTTTTGTTTCAGTTTGCTGGTCACATGACCTTTTTTCCCTATTTAGTCTGGCTCCGCCCTTCTGGCTTTGCTTGACTTCATTGTATTATCTACTGTTAAGCTAGCCGGGTGCTTAGGTGCCTTAATCTGTCAGTTTTGCTTGATGTTAGGATCACAAAGTATTTATTTTTCTGTTTAATTATCCATGCTACAATTTATGTTAGGAGGTGTCCACCTTTTCTCACAGTCCCTAGATCTTGTAGGGATTACTCCCTCGCAACTATAGGTCTTCGTTCACACTAGATGAGGACTTTAGCGGGTCTGGTCGCAGGATCAGGTTCCCCGTTACATCGTAGGGATTCAGCTTAGTTGTATTGTAGGGACAGAATTCCCTTCTTTCCTTACTGGTTGTAGCAGATCATAACAATGGGTACTGGTCCACGCATCGGTGGTCAGGTGGACCTTGCTACTGAGGGCTTTTAGTAGCGCATGTTTAATTTTTCCCTCAACGTGCTTTTGCAGACCAGGGACGGCTTGCCTGCTGAAATGAAATCGGCTTGGCACATTGTATTGTGGGATTGACAATGATATTCAGTTACGGAAACTGTCTGTCTCCACCAGCCTGAATCACAGCATTTCAAGGGACAGGAGTTTTGCAATGCCAGCATTCAGAGCCTGTGCTCGTGCATGGTTTGCGGAGTATGGCCGTCTTTTATCCCATGCCTGTGCTACCGATGGCTGTTTTGTGGCCTGGGAGTGTGAGGATGACAGGGAACTTGCTGCTGTGTGTGGAATAACAGTTTGTCTCTGGACAACAGTGGCCGAGGTTCTTCCATGGCGATCCTGTGAGGAAGCATAACCAGCTGTGTGTGAGCTCGATGAAGAGGCTTCAACACAACCTGAAGATGTAGGTGCTGCTGTAGGTTGGCCTACATCTCTAGTGTGTCTTTGTAACTCAACTACGTGCTTTGTCCGCACATGTTTCCACATATTTGTGGTATTGAGGTGACTGACACTTTTAGCTATTTTTAATTTTTAATTACACAGCTTGCATTTCACATAGCAAATATCATGTGCAAGTGTGTGAAAAAAGGACCACGCAGTGCAAGTCCTGGGAGCGCACGTTTTGACTTTTGGAAGACAACTGCTCCGAACAGGTGCCAAACTGGAGGCTACAGGCAACCGAGTCTGCAGCCTAACTCTCCCTCCTGTTTGTACCGTTGGGGCAATGTCTTCCTCTATCTTCCTTCTATCACTAACCATTTCTCTAGGCCTCTCCCAGCTTTCAACCAAAGTACTGGTTCTCACCCACAAAGCTCTCCACAGTGCAGCACCCCTCCTACATCTCCTCCCTCATTTCTATCTATCGGCCTAACCGACTGCTGCGCTCTGCAAACGACTTTCGACTAACCTCTGCACTAATACGTACCTCCCACTCCCGACTCCAAGACTTCTCCTGCTCTACGCCAATCCTCTAGAATGCTGTACCCCAAGAAATTAGGACTATCCACAATTTGCATGGTTTCAGGCGCTCCCTCAAAACACATTTGTTCAGAGCGGCCTATCACATTCACTAATCTAAGTCATTCTATGTATTCTGTGTAAGTGTGTGTGTGTCTCTAGCCCATTCACTATCTCCATCCCTCAGTCCCTTAAGATGGCTGGAACATCATTGTAAATGCACCATTGTATATAAACACCTATACTTTGTATCTCCCCCATCTCATTGTACATTGTAAGCTGTCACGAGCAGGGGCGACTTATTTAGCTTAAATTATTGTATTGTTAACGTTGTTACTTATGACTTGTGTTCTGAAACGGCTAAACTGTAAAGCGCTGCGGAATATGATGGCGCTATATAAATAAATATTATTATTATTCCTCTGAGCTGCTCCCACCACCTTCCTGTTCCTTATGCCATGTTGGGTCTTGGACCTCATCATCTCCACTACCCTCTTCCAACACCTGCTGTTGGGTGGTCTGGCCAGCACCATGCTCAACAGAAACTGGCACCTGGGTCTCATCATCATCAGATGCGTTCTGCGGTGTGCTGACCATCGGCACTGTCTCACCCGCCTCTTCAGATTCAGAGAGACACAGCTGTTGCGCATCACTGCATACTCCCTCTTCACATTACAGAATGCTGCTTGGCTGGGCCCCTGTTTGCAAGCCAATAGATTCTGAGAACAGAAGCAGACACTCAGCTGGCTCCTGTACAGAACTCTCTGACTGCCTGGGCAATTTGCCAGGCGGTGAAGAGACAGATGGTTGCCCAACAGTGCTGTGGTCCTGAGAGGAGGTGGAAGCAATTGAAGTCGATGCATTGGCTGACATCCAAACAACAACGGCTTCAATTTGTTCTTCCCGCAGCAGGGGGTACTCCGAGCTCCTACAAAAGTGCACATAAAGGAACGCTCACGGGGAAAACTGGTGGATGCTGTGTCACTGGGGGCCGCAGCAGCCACAGAATCCCCACGTCCTCTCCCTGAAGAAACTCCACGACCACGTGCCTTACTCCCTGCCTTCTTCATCTTGGTAGATTGATAAAGAAAGTCTGAAAAGTTATAAGGTCTAAGTGTGGTTATTCCGCAGAGACTGCAGTGAACACTGCACACAACTGTTCACTACCCAATGCGTCTCAGCAGGAAGGCAGTCTGTGCGTCAAAACAAAGGCACAAGCATACATCCATGTACCCTGTTTATAAAGCTATATAAAAAAAATTATGTAGTAGTGACGCACACTTTATTGAGGTACAGTATTACATCGCAATTCACCATCTGTGGCTATGCAGTCTCATCTATATATACCTTATCTATCTGTTGTCATGCTTCCAAGTCGACAGTCACAGTCAGCCATAAATAGCAATTTTCACTATGCACTATGCACTTTTTAAAGGTTATGTTTGTTAATAAAAATGATTATTGCCACATATTATGAGTATTACATGATGGAAATTGTATAATTTTGTATAAAATATTTAGTGACATTATTCAGCAAATGGAACATTTTAGTAATATCACAGATAACTTGTAATGCTGATGATGTTTTGAAGTCAGACATTCATTGTCTATACAATAAAAATGGTGTACATACTGTTACTTATCCATCATTAATGGATTCAGATATGTACTTGTATGCTTTTATGTACAACCATATAGCAGATTCCTTAACTAATTTATTTTGTGGTTTGCATTGCTGTTCAACATGTTAATGTATGTGTTTATGTTTGTCAATTCTTTATTTATCTAGATATTAGTTTAAATGAAATCATCATCTTATGGTAGTAAAGGTTATCTTTCTCTTGTTTGAAGTATAGACATTTAAAATTGACAGGTAACAAGGAAATTACTTGATCTAGTATTTAAACATCCTCCTTGACCCTGGGCTCCAACACCGCCAGTTGTTGCTCGGAAGTGCTGTTAGCACAGTCAACACTTGCTCCTGTGTTACTGGGGTTCAGTAACGTCAGCTGGTCCTCGGTTGTGCCATTGGCTCTTTTCCTTCTGCTGCCCCTCCGGGTTCCAGCACAGTCAGCTGGTCCTCGTTACTTGCATTGGCTCTTGTACCTTCTGCTACCCGTCCGGGTTCCAGTACCGTCAACTGGTTCTCCGCAGTGCCTTTGGCCTAGGTGCCTCCATCTCGGTATCCGAGTTCCAGCAACGTCTGCTGGTCCTTGGTAGTGCTTTGGAGCACAGGTACCTCCTGCTTAGTAACCGTGTCCCAGTAACGTCAGCTGGTCCTCGGTTGTGCCATTGGCTCTTTTCCTTCTGCTGCCCCTCCGGGTTCCAGTACCGTCAGCTGGTTCTCCACAGTGCCTTTGGCCTAGGTGCCTCCATCTCGGTATCCGAGTTCCAGCAACGTCTGCTGGTCCTTGGTAGTGCTTTGGAGCACAGGTACCTCCTGCTTAGTAACCGTGTCCCAGTAACATCAGCTGGTACAAGATTGTGCTACAAATACAAGATACGGAACAAGAGACACAAGAACAATAAGCAGAAGATCTAAAAGCAGAAGAACATGAAGTATAAGACCAAAATGAAGAGCAAAATATATGCTCTAAATTCTAAGCAGAAGAAGACTAAGCAGTGTATGGGGGTGAGTCCGTTCCTCCTCGTGGTGCCCCTGGAAAATGCCTGCTGCTGCAGGCTAAACTGAACACGGACAAATACTGTTGTAATTTAAATCTTTTGTGACAGCAAGAACGGAAGGATGAAAAATTCATACTTTGACAGATTACAAGTACAGGATTCTCTGTCACAAATAAGAATATGATGAAGAAGATGAAGCAGAATATGAATAAGAATAATAGTTTAATAAGAAGAATATGAGTAATGTTAACAAAGATGAATAGCAAGAAGTTTAAGAAGAAGATAAAGAAGGTGAAGATGAAGAATAATTTGATGAAAAAGATGATGCTGCAGAAGATTATGAAGGAGAAAGTGTGTGAAAAGTTAAAAAGGTGAAGATGAAGAGCATGGAAGTTGTGTAATATACATATTTGCCAAAATATAAAAAACGTTAACATTGTCAATTTCTTCGTCAATCCGAACATCTTTAAAAAAAAAAATATTTATGCTATTCCATTTGATTGGGTTAAACATCTATGCCTTTAATGTCTCCTCAACCTTCCCCAATACATTCTACATTACTCTTTCTTGTTTTCCTTCATGTACAATTAACCAACAAGGCAAGAATGGGTTTTTTTTAATTTCGATATTTTGTTCCCATAGACTTACATGGGACTTCCGGTATCGGTATCGGGTATCGCCGATATTTTAGTGATATCGGCGATACCATTCCGATTCCGATACTTTAGGATATCGGAAAGTATCGCTCAACTCTAGTCAGTGTGGCTTTTCCTGATGTTCTAGACACATTCATGAAATCTGACTTTTCTTTTAAAGTCACAAAATTTAGTGCAACCCTACTACGGTCCCTCCCTGTAGTGATTTTATGTGCACAATTTTTGCGATATTTTGCGAAACATTACTTTTTTCCTCTAAAAAGACGCAAAATCAGCTAAAGACAGGAAAAAATGTGCTTTGTACATTTTTTCATAAAATGCAGGTGACATTTTGATGAATTTGGTTCAAAAGAAGGTCAGTGAAAGCCACAAGTCAAAAAAAGAAAAATTACTTAAAAACAATGAAAATTATAAATTGGACCCTATCTTTGTAGCTGATAGTTGTAGGTCCTGAATTAAATTGGTCTTCGGTAAGGAAGTGGGACCTCAAACTGTCCCTGGAACTGGGACCTTAACTATCCCTGTCCCAGGGTACTCTTGATGGTTGAGACGCCTGAGTTTCTGACCTTACTATGCTCCTTTTAAATCCTGATATGTCCCCTCCCTCGCCCTGTGAGGCATGGGACATAAATTAGGGTAAACAAGATACAAAGACAAAACAGGGATAACAGAAAACCTCTATCATACAAAAGCACTAACCAACAATAGGGAAGATGATAGGGACAGGGCGGAATAAACTAAATGGGAACAGGGACCAGGAGATAAACACACACGTACTACAGCAAACCACAGAACACTACTACAACATCTCCACTCCAACCACTTAGCTTTAGCACTCATCACAGGATGAATTTTTCACCGGCAGGGACAAGAGGTCTGGCCAATTTTTATAGGAAGATGTAATGACCAGATCAGAAGCAGCTGAAATAAAGCTGCAAGTTTTAATCAGAAAGGGTTGTTAAAGGGAATCTGTCACCCCAAAATTGCCATATCAGATAAAGATATGGCTGAATAGTGCGTCCCATAACAAAGCTAACGGTGTGTATCATATATCATGATACCCCCTTTTTCAGATCAAAATACCTTTTTAAACTTCGTTTTTTTCCCTGTCAATCATGGCAGTCAGGTCAGGAGGGCGGCGGTTTCCATGTCCTCCCCCCCGCTCCTCAGCATCCGTTGCGTATCGCCATCTGTGAATCCCACAGACGGCGTTCAGTTTCCCGCAATTGCGCAATTCAAATTTGGGCGGCGCATGCACAGTGTGCTTTGCCCGACAGTGGGCAAAGCATAAAATCAGTACAGCGCATGCGCTACTCTTTCCTTGCCCCGGAAGTCGTCCAAGGCAAGCAGTCATTTCCAGGGCAAGGAAAGAGCAGCGCATGCGCTGTACTGATTTTATGCTTTGCCCACTGTCGGGCAAAGCACACTGTGCATGCGCCGCCCAAATTTGAATTGCGCAATTGCGGGAAGCTGAACGCCATATGTGGCTATGTTTATTTTATGGGGCGCTTTTGTGGCGCTTTTTCAGGCTGATTTTGGACAGAATCTGCCTTGAGAAAGAAACTGTGTGCATAGAGCCTTAGAAAGAGTTTCAGTAATATGTTTTCTAAACCAGACAAATACTGACATAAGGGATGATGAATATGTTTCAACATGTGTCATTTGTTTCTAAGAAAGGAACTGGAACTGATGGCTAACAATAGGTGTGAACATAGCCGAGGCTGCAGAAGCTGCGGGGAGCACATCCCAGGACTCTCCCGCAGAGCTGAACATATCGCTTGGCTCATTTTTAGAGCTGTCATTTCAGAGATGCTGAGAATCAAGCTGTGACATGGCCATATCATCCACTTTAATAATGCAACAGGATGTTAGTCGTGGAAAAGGGTTTATGTTTTTTCTTTCCAATAACATTGAGAAACCAATCACATCATTTTCCTCCCCAGAACTTACAGCTCCTGCTCAATATTCTTAAATAATAGTCTGTGCCGTGTGATATTTAAAACATATTTAACATTTTCTACTGAAAGTGAACGGATACTTGTGTACTGCATCCACTATGGTACTGAATAATGAGTCCCATTTATTATTTTAAAGGAACTTTGCAGGGCCTTACTTTTAAAGGGATGTCCCTTTTTAGGGTTTTTTTTTTCTTAGGTTGGGTTCAGACGAATGTATGCAAAAACCTAGTTTTTCATCTGAACAAAATGACAATTTTTCATCCGTATGTGAATAATATGTCTGTTTTCTACATGAACAATTTAAGAAATGATAAAATACAAATAAAATTTCCTATTTTTATAATTGTAATGGATCCGTAAAAAATGCATGGCATGCAGATGGCAATCTGAATTTGATCCTTTTTTGGCACCTTTGACTTGAACAAGCCACAATATGGATCAAAGTAGCGTAGCAATTTTTTACACTCAGATCATCGGTTCATGTCTAAAAACGTTCATGTGAAATTCCAGTATTGACTTGCATTAGTCAGTATGCTGTCAGTATGGTATGCTGTGAGTTTTGCATATGGACATTTAATATGTTCGTCTGAATGAGCCCTCACTTACTTCCATGTAATTGTAGCTAAAAAGCTTTTTTGCAATTGGGCTTCATTGAAAAAGTACTACATCTGGGCAATAAAAATGAAAAAAGCGTATACAGAATGGGAGGAATAGGACTAAGCAACAGCACATGTGAAAAAGACTTGGGTATACTAATTGATCACAGACTGCACATGAGTCAACAGTGTGATGCAGCAGCAAAAAAGGCAAATACTATTCTGGGATGTATTAACAGAAGCATAGAGTCTAGATCACATGAAGTCATTATCCCTCTCTACTCCTCTTTGGTTAGACCTCATCTGGAATACTGTGTCCAGTTTTTGGGCACCACATTTTAAAAAAGACATCAACAAACTGGAGCAAGTTGAGAGAAGAGCGACCAGAATAGTGACCGGTCTGCAAACCTTGTCCTATGAGGAACAGTTACAGGATTTGGGAATGTTTATCTTGCAAACAAGAAGACTGAGAGGAGACTTAATAGCTGTCTACAAATATCTCAAGGGCTGTCACATTGTAGAAGGATCATCTTCATTCTCATTTGCATAAGGAAAGACTTGAAGCAATGGGATGAAACTGAAAGGGAGAAGATAAGGATTAGATATTAGCAAAAACTTTTTGGCAGTGAGGGTGATCAATGAGTGGAACAGGCTGCCACGAGAGGTGGTGAGTTCTCCTTCAATGGAAGTCTTCAAACAGAGGCTGGACAGACATCTGTCTGGATGATTTAGTGAATCCTGCTTTGAGCAAGGGGATAGACCAGATGACCCAGGAGGTCCTTTCCAACTCTACCATTCTATGATTCTATGAACATTTTGCACTCTTTGCGGTTGTTTGACAGCCACAACACATGCATGGATTCCCTGTTTATTAGGCAATCCCTGAATATGTTGCGACTGTCGAACAGCCACGGGACATGCAGCTGCGGAGACTCGAACATATGATTCGAGCACACCAAAGTCACTTGGCTGGCAAATGAGCATGCTCAGATAACACCTTATCCAATCACGTTTGCTAATCACTATAGATAAAAAATATATATATCTTGAAATTTTCAAGCAGTAACTACTAGGACTAACAGTTTGTGCTTTGTACATATGACATTTCAGCAGTCTCATTATCATTACAGACTGGATTACTTTCAAAAGTAACAGTTCTATATACATCAGATAACACAGGATCCACCATTCACAAAAAGCGATGGTCACAGCTCACCTCCTCCACCTCGCTTCATAATCAGATTCTCCCAGAATCTTTACATACTTCAAGACAAATTAAGTTTATTGCTGCTAATGAATGAAGAGGAAGTATAGAGTCTAGAATGAAAACTAGTGGCCAGTGTGAAAATTGCAAAATTTCAGATTTTTTTTTGTAACACAAATGGCTATGTGAAAACTAAAAAAAAATAATTATCCGACATATTTAAAATAATACATTTAACATAAAAATCTGATTTAACCCATTAGGGATCGGGCGATTATTCATTTTTACTCTTTTTTATTTTTTTT
>JARQOD010009875.1:0-29578 GCA_033576555.1 Oophaga sylvatica
GGTGGTCTTTAAGGTCGTCTAATTTCAGAGAACCAGCTGACGTTACTGGAACCCGGACGGGTATCAGATGGAACAAGAGACAATGAAAGTAACGAGGACCAGCTGACTGTGCTGGAACCCGGAGGGGCAGCAGAAGGAAAAGAGGCAATGTCACAACCGAGTACCAGCTGACGTTACTGTGACACGGTTACTAAGCAGGAGGTACCTGTGCTCCAAAGCACTACCAAGGACCAGCAGACGTTGCTGGAACTCGTATACGGAGATGGAGGCACCTAGGCCAAAGGCACTGGGGAGAACCAGTTGACGGTACTGGACCCCGGACGGGTAGCAGAACGCACCCATGAAAATGTAAGTTGACAGGATGCAAGCCGTCCGCAGTTACCGAATCACACAGTCCTACAGTGGGTGCTTGTCCTATTGTCACAATGGAAACAGCCTTTATTTACATATCCCACAGCACACATAGGAATCACCTAAACTGCAGGCACCATAATAGAATTTGTGACTCCTCATCCTCCACCTCTTCCAAAACCTCTTCCTTTAGTGCTTTCAGTGATTTCTGAAGCAGGCAGATAAGGGGGACAGTCATGCTGACTAGTGCATCATCTGCACTCGCCATCCGCGTTGAGACATCAAACGCACGCAAAACGTCGCAGATGTCCTTCATAGAGGCCCACTCAGTAGTGGTGAAGTGTGGACGGCGCAAAGAGCGACTTGATTGCACCTGATGCAGCTGATACTCCATTACTGCTGTCTGCTGCTCACACAACCGCTCCAACATATGTAACGTGGAATTCCACCTGGTGGGTACGTCACATATGATGCGATGTTCAGGAAGGCGAAATCGGCGTTGCAGAGCAGCAATGCGTGATCTGGCTAT
Source organism: Oophaga sylvatica (assembly GCA_033576555.1). NCBI lineage: Eukaryota > Metazoa > Chordata > Amphibia > Anura > Dendrobatidae > Oophaga > Oophaga sylvatica. The sequence continues at coordinate 881 of JARQOD010009875.1, forward strand.
GCTGGAACGTCGCAAGTGAGCGCACTCTAGGTGGACCTTCTGCAGCAGTCCAGCAAGATCCGGATAGTCCCTCAAAAAACTTTGCACGACCAAGTTGAGCACATGTGCCAGACATGGTATGTGAGTAAGGTTGCCAAGGCCCAGAGCTGCCACCAGATTTCGGCCATTGTCACACACTACCAAGCCTGGCTGGAGATTCGCAGGCAAAAACCACACGTCGCTCTCCTGCTTGATGGCATTCCATACCTCCTGCGCTGTGTGACTTAGATTCCCCATTGAAATCATTTTCAGGACGGCCTGTTGACGTTTGGCCACGGCTGTGCTCATATCGGTCGCAACAGGTAAGCGTTCACGGGTCCATGTGGAGGTATACCGTGACGGCTCGTGCAGCGATGATTCTGAGGAACTGGAGTAGGAGGAGGAATCAATGTGTACAGACTGGATTCCTGCAATTCTTGGAGTTGGCAGAACACGTACAGCGCCACTGGCAAGATCTGTACCCGGCTCCACAACATTGACCCAATGGGCAGTGAGGAAAGGTATCGTCCCTGGCCATGGGTACTGGTCCACGCATCGGTGGTCAGGTGGACCCTGCTACTGACGGCGTTTAGTAGCGCATGTTTAATGTTTCCCTCGACATGTTTTTGCAGAGCAGGGACGGCTTGCCTGCTGAAATAAAATCGGCTTGGCACATTATATTGTGGGACTGCCTATGCCATTAAGTTCCTGAAACTGTCAGTCTCCACCAGCCTGAATGACAGCATTTCAAGGGACAGGAGTTTTGCAATGCCAGCATTCAGAGCCTGTGCTCGTGGATGGTTTGCCGAGTATGGCCGTCTTTTATCCCATGCCTGTGGTACCGATGGCTGTTTTGTGGCCTGGGAGTGTGACGATGACTGTGAACTTGCTGCTGTGGGTGGAATAACAGTTTGTCTATGGACAACAGTGACCGAGGTTCTTCCATGGAGATCCTGTGAGGAAGCCGAACCAGGTGTGTGTGAGCTGGAGGTAGAGGCTCCAACACGACCTGAAGATGTAGGTGCTGCTGTAGGTTGGCCTACATCTCCAGTGTGTCTTTGTAACTCAGCTACGTGCTTTGTCCGTACATGTTTCCACATATTTGTGGTATTCAGGTTACTGACATTTTTACCTCTTTTAACTTTTTGCTTACACAGCTTGCATTTAACATAGCAAATATCATCTACAAGTCTGTCAAAAAAGGACCACGCAGTGCAAGTCATGGGAGCGCCAATTTTGACATTTCTAAGAGAACTGCTCCCAACAGGTGCCAAACTGGAGGCTACAGGCAAGCGAGTCTGCAGCCTACCTCTCCCTCCTCTTTGTACCGTTGGGACAATCTCTTCCTCAGAGCTGCTCCCACCACCTTCCTGTTGCTCACGCCATGTTGGGTCTCGGACTTCATCATCTCCACTACCCTCTTCCAACACCTGCTGCTGTTGGATGGTCTGGGCAGCACCATGCTCCACAAAACCTGGCAACTGAGTCTCATCAGCATCATGAGATGCGTTCTGCGGTGTGCTGTCCATCGGCACTGGCTCACCTGCCTCTTCAGATTGAGAGAGACACAGCTGTTGCGCATCACTGCATACTCCCTCTTCTTTAAATTGCAGAATGCTGCTTGCCTGTGCCCGTGTTTGCGAGCCAACAGATTCTGAGAACAGAAGCAGAGACTCAGCTGGCTCCTGTACAGAACTCTCTGACTGCTTGGGCAATTTGACAGGCGGTGAACAGACAGATGGTTGCTCAACAGTGTTGTGTTCCTGAGAGGAGGTGGAAGGAATTGAAGTCGATGCATTGGCTGCCATCCAACCAACAACGGCTTCAATTTGTTCTTCCCGCAGCAGGGGGCACGCCGAGCTCCTACCAAAGTGCGCATAAAGGAACGCTCATGGGTAAAACTGGTGGATGCTGTGTCACTGAGGGCGGCAGCAGCCACAGAATCCCCACGTCCTCTCCCTGCTGAAACTCCACGGCCACGACCACGTGCCTTACTCCCTGCCTTCTTCATCTTGGTAGATTGATAAAGAAAGTCAGAAAAGTTATAAGGCCTAAGTGTGGTTATTACGCAGAGACTGAAGTGAACACTGAAACACAACTGTTCACAATCTGTGAAAGGCTACTCCTTTGTCTACTTCTATAGTGTTTGCAACCAATGTATTGGATACGGATGGAAGCGCGTCACATTAATAGATTATATTTATTTTAAATGGAATGGAGCAGAACCAATTGGAGAGAAATGAAAAGGATGAGGCACTGAGACACCCTCAGCAGAGTACAAGCAGCAGTGCTTGAACAAGTAACTGGAGCGTGATGTGCACTCAAAAAATAAAAAACACAGACTGAAGTGAACACTGAAACACAACTGTTCACAATCTGTGAAAGGCTACTTCTTTGTCTACTTCTATAGTGTTTGCAACCAATGTATTAGATACGGATGGAAGCGCGTCACACTAATAGATTATATTTATTTTAAATGGAATGGAGCAGCTACCAATTGGAAAAGAATGTAAAACGGTGATGAGGCACTGGGGCGACACAGCCACAGAACCCAGTGACCAGGCACGCAGTGCTTAACAAGCTACACTGGAGGTGATAGCATCAAAAAGTATAAAAATACCAGACTGAAGTGAACACTGAAACACAACTGTTCACAATCTGTGAAAGGCTACTCCTTTGTCTACTTCTATAGTGTTTGCAACCAATGTATTGGATACGGATGGAAGCGCGTCACATTAATAGATTATATTTATTTTAAATGGAATGGAGCAGAACCAATTGGAGAGAAATGAAAAGGATGAGGCACTGAGACACCCTCAGCAGAGTACAAGCAGCAGTGCTTGAACAAGTAACTGGAGCGTGATGTGCACTCAAAAAATAAAAAACACAGACTGAAGTGAACACTGAAACACAACTGTTCACAATCTGTGAAAGGCTACTCCTTTGTCTACTTCTATAGTGTTTGCAACCAATGTACTGGATACGGATGGAAGCGCGTCACACTAAAATTTAAATTGCATGGAGCAGCAAGAATTACACTGAAGAAAAAAAAAAGAGTCTGTGAGTGACACGTGCAGATGCCTACAGACAGCGTTGCATGCAGAGCAAACTGCAGCGTCACCTGCACTCACACACACCTTGCAGAGCTGTTAAAACAACACTGCAGGCAAAAGGAAGCTTTACACAGCGGTTGGTGCTAGCCTGCCTAAAGCACAGTACACTAAATCGCAATCTCTAACTGTCCCTCAGAGTCAGCACAGCAGCGTTCTGTCCCTAACTGAATTCACAGCACAGTGACCTAAAATGGCGGCGGCGCCTTTTATAGTGCATTCTGACATCATTTCAGCATCCAATCACAGCCATGCCATTAGTTAACATGACCGCAGCAGTACAGGATGTGCCCACACTTCTTAGGATTCCTCATTGGCTGACTAAAATCACATTGCCTCTCAAAGAATTATGGGAACTTCCGATTCCGGTATACGATATATGGAAAATATCGGAACAAAGTATTGAAAGGCCGATACAGCTAACATACCCGATACTTGCGGTATCGTATCGCTCAACACTACTGATTACCCTTAATAAACACCTTGATGTCCACCACAGTCACCCCACACAATATAATGTGCACCACAGCAACCTCACACGGTATGATAATCCCCCTCCCACAGCATGATGATCCCCCCACAGCCCACCGTATAGTATGATGGTCCCCCAAACACAGCACATTATATAGTATGAAAGTCCACCTCACAGCCCCCTTATATAGTATATGGTCCACTTCCTAGCTCCCTATATAGTATTATGGCTTACCTTACAGCCCCTGTATAGTATGATGGTCTCACCCACAGCCCCTTTATAGTATGATGGTCACATCCAAACAAGAGAAGACAGAGAGCACCATCATAAGTATATTCGGGATCAACCCATCACATATCAAACAGGAATCAGATTAATTAAGAACAAGAGGGTATGCAAAGACAAGGCTCTCCAGAGATATAATAACTACTTATTGATACACAAGGCAAAACATTTAAAAACATTTTAAAGGCACAAATGGCCTGACAATATTTCGGACCACAGCACTGTAACCAATAAAATATGCACCACGGTGTTACAAATGCATAAAGGAAACAATATGCACTAAGTAATCTAGGATCTATATTTAATTCCTTAATGACCCAGCCACTTTTGACCTCAATGACCAAGCCAAATTTTATAATTCTGACCACTGTCACTTTATGAGGTTACAACTCTGGAACGCTTCAATGTATCCAATTGATTCTGAGATTGTCTTTTGTGACATATTGTACTTCATGATAGTGGTAAAATTTCTTCGATATGACTTACGTTTATTTGTGAAAAAAAACTGAAATTTGGCAAAAAATTTCACAATTTTCAAATTTTAAATTTTTATGCCCTAAAATAAGAGAGATATGTCACAGAAAATAGTTAACAAATAACATTTCCCACATGTCTACTTTACATCAGTACAATTTTTGAAACATAATTTTTTTGTTAGGAAGTTAGAAGGGTTGAAAGTTAACCAGCAATTTCTCATTTTTCCAACAAAATTTACAAAACCTTTTTTTTTAAGGACTACATCACATTTGAAGTGACTTTGACGGCCTATATAACAGAAAATACCCAAAAGTGACACCATTCTAAAAACTGCACCCCTCAACTTAGTAACATAGTAACATAGTTATTAAGGTTGAAGGAAGACTTTAAGTCCATCTATTTCAACCCATATCCTATCCTAACCTGCCCTAACATGTTGATAGACGAAGCAAAACCATTCCGATCCTAAATCCAATGTAAGTCTATGGGAACAAAATATCAAATTTGTACTCCAATTCCAATAGACTTACATTGGATTTCAGTATCGGAAACCGTTTCGTATGAAATGCTTAATAGTTAACTTTATCCAGAAGCAAAAAAAGGCAATCCAGTACTTCTATTAAAAAATTTTAGTAAGGGAATCACTACTCCATAACCACATCTAACGGACAGATTCCTAGTATATTTTACTTACAGAAAGAATCTCGTCTTATTTATGGCGAAACCTTCATTACTCCTAACGCAGAGATCCCTTGTCCTCACAGCTCTACAAGTAAAGAATCTAGAACATGTGCTTTGTAACTTCCCCTCAGACTAATTGTTCAAGTTGGTAAAAGATCATACCTAAAATCTTTCGTTTCCACTTTAATTAACATTGTAATAAACCTAGTCTTAGTAATTTGGCAGACCCCCCAGTTCTCTAATAACCTTGGTCGCTCTTCTCTGCACCCGCTCCAGTTCAGCTATGTCTTTCTTATACACCGGAGACCAGAACTGTACACAGTATTCCAATTGTGGTCGCACTAGTGACATAGAGGTAAAATTATGTTCTCCTCATGAGCATCTATGCCTCTTTAATGCATCCCATTATTTTACTTGTCTTTGCAGCAGCTGCCTGACACTGGCCACTAAATGTGAGTTTGTCGTCCAACCATACACCCAGGTCTTTTTCAGTGACAGTTTTGCCCAGTGTTTTACAATTAAGCACATAATTATACATCTTGTTTGTTCTACCCAAGTGCATGACCTTACATTTATCCCCATTAAAGCTCATTTGCCATTTATCAGCCCAAGCTTCTAGTTTACATAAATCCTCCTGTAATATAAAATTGACCTCCTCTGTATTGATTACCCTGCAGAGTTGAGTGTCATCTGCAAATATTGAAATACTACTCTGTATGTCCCCTACAAGGTCATTAATAAATATGTTTAATAGAGCGGTCCCAATACTGACCCCTGTGGTACCCCACTGCTAACCGTGACCCAGACCGAGTGTGCTCCATTAATAACCACCCTTTGTTCCCTATCCATGAGCCAGTTCTTAACCCACTTACACATATTTTCCCCTATCCCCATTGTTCTCATTTTATGTATCAACCTTTTGTGTGGCACCGTATCAAAAGCTTTTGAGAAGTCCATGTACACCACATCCACTGCATTTCCAGTCATGCACAGTGCGTCAGTAAGCCAAGAACACTCGTACTTAATCGATATAGTGCTGGACAGAGGTGCGAAAAAGCACACTGGAAATGACGTTATGCTATCTACACTAGAATGTGTGGCAGGAGTTCAGTTTTGACCTATCCATACAGAAGAATCAGTGCATGTGCATTATAGAGGTGCAAGTTACAAGGTGGCAAACTGCTGTCAGCAAAAACACATACGTGCCAAAAAGGATCATTGTCATAAGGTCTTAAGTGATCCAATCTTATAAATTTGTCCTAAATACAATATTGTGTCTACTTATCATATAACAAATATGGCCGGTAGGTACAGTGGGGAAAAGACGTTTGTGGCTGATTCTGAGCACAGACGTGTTCGTGTTGATAAAGGCAGAATGAGTAAGGTTTCTGCCAGGCAAATTCATCGGATTAAGAGAGCAGCTGCTAAAAAGCCATTACAAACCAGCAAACAGATATTTGAAGCTGCTGGTGCCTCTGGAGTTCCTCGAACCTCAAGGTAAAGGATCCTTCAAAGGCTTGCTGTGGTGCATAAACCTACTATTCGGCCACCCCTAAACAGTGCTCACAAGCAAAAACGGTTGCAGTGGGCCCAGACATATATGAAGACTAATTTTCAAACAGTCATGTTTATTGATGAGTGTCGAGCAACCCTGGATGGTCCAGATGCATGGAGTAGTGGATGGTTTGTGGATGGCCACCATGTCCCAACAAGGCTGCGACGTAATCAAGGAGGTGGAGGAGTCATGTTTTGGGCCGGAATCATGGGGAAACAGCTGGTAGGACCCTTTAAGGTTCCTGAAGGTGTGAAAATGACCTCTGCAAAGTATATAGAGTTTCTGACTGACAACTTTCTTCCATGGTATAAAAAGCAGAAACGTGCCTTCAGGAGCAAAATCATCTTCATGCATGACAATGCACCATCTCATGCTGCAAAGAATACCTCTGAGTCATTGGCTGCTATGGGCATAAAAGGAGATAAACTCATGGTGTGGCCACCATCTTCCCCTGACCTCAACCCTATAGAGAACCTTTGCAGTATCATCAAGCAAAAGATCTATGAGGGTGGGAGGCAGTTCATTTCAAAACAGCAGCTCTGGGAGGCTATTCTGACTTCATGCAAAGAAATACAAGCAGAAACTCTCCAAAAACTCACAAGTTCAATGGATGAAAGAATTGTGAAGGTGATATCAAAGAAGGGTTTCTATGTTAACATGTAACTTGGCCTGTTAGGATGTTTTGGAGTTAAGTAGCTTTTTTTGTTCAGTGAATGTGATCTCCTAATGCTGCAAATTCCACAAATGAGCATTTTCAGTTCTTTAAAACATATCAAATGTTTAGAAATTCTACTGTGCCTAATAATTTGGAACAGTGCATTTTGAGTTTTTATTCATTATGGAGATTATACTGTTATCAATGGGAGATTTCTTCAATAAAATTTCGATGTATACTCTAACGGGTGATGACTTTTATTAGACTGTCATTTGCACCGACCACTTAGGAAAATCAGAGAAAAATATAATTTGCATAATTATTTGGAACATGGTGTAATAACCCCAGAAATGGATAAATGAAGCTCGAGCCTGAGTATTCACAATGAATGATATGAGACTGTCCCTGATGCTGAAAAACACGATAAGAGAATAAGGCTTACACAAAAGGCATGTAACAATTATAATAGCATGTAAGCAGCCAAAATTGGGCGTCCTCAAAATTGGTAAGAGAAGTCATATACATGAAGTCAGGCCCAACAAATAGAAAACCTCCTAGTAGAGCTGGGTAAGTAAATTATCCCAGAAAACAGTATGACAATATGCAGCAATGTATATGCCTATGTGTAGTTAAAGCCACAAGGGGGCAGCAAAATAATTATTCAGGATTTGTGTGTGTTTTCTAGGAGTCTGGGAAATAAATAAATTGCATTAGCCTACTCATTGCCATTAGTAGTCCAAATAAATAAATTTTTAGGAATGGTATCTGTTTTCTAGTACTCTGGGAAATAAATAATTGGCATCAGGAGTCTCATTGCCAGTAGTAGGCCAAATAAATTATTTTTCAGGACTGCAGGGTGTTTTCTATAAGTCTGTGAAAAAAATACTTGTCATCAGCCAACTCATGGCAATTTCTAGGCCAAATAAATAAATTTTCTTACCCGGTGTGTGTTTTTAAGTAGTCTGTGAAAGAAATAATTGGCATCAGATGGCTCGTTCCCTTTTCTAGGCCAAATCAATCATTTTACTGTACTGCTGTGTCTATATGAGTAGTGAGTATAAAAAATAAGTTTACTTTGCAGTATTTTTTTGCGAGAAGTGTGTATAAAAAATATGTGTACTCTGCAGCTGTTTTTGTCAAGTAGTGTATCTAAAAAATCTGTGTACTCTACATCTTAGGGCTCATGCACACATAGAATATTTGGTGAGTTTTTTACCCCAGTATTTGTATGCCAAAACCAGGAGTGGAACTGTCAGAGGAAAAGCATAATTGAAACATTTGAACCCCTCCTGCATTTATCACCCACTCCTGGAGTAAAAAGCAAATACTGAATGTGTGCATGAGCCCTTAGGCCAGGGACACACTTAACATATGAAAAATCGGTCCGAGTCTCCCTGCCAAGGGTCGCAGGAATGTAATGAAAGTGTCATGCAAGTACAATCCAATTTCTTACACCTAGCATCCGATTTACATCAGAAAGCAGTGTGATTGCTATCCCATTGCAATCCGAATTTAACACGATCTTTTACATACAGCAATTCTCTGTCATTTACACATCATTATAAAAAAAAATATTCTCCAAAACACACACAAACATACAGGTCCTTCTCAAAAAATTAGCATATAGTGCTAAATTTCATTATTTACCATAATGTAATGATTACAATTAAACTTTCATATATTTTAGATTCATTACACACCAAATGAAATTTGTCAGGTCTTTTATTGTTTTAATACTGATGATTTTGGCATACAACTCCTGATAACCCAAAAAACCTGTCTCAAAAAATTAACATATCAAGAAAAGGTTCTCTAAACGACCTATTACCCTAATCTTCTGAATCAACTAATTAACTCTAAACACATGCAAAAGATTCCTGAGGCTTTTAAAAACTCCCTGCCTGGTTCATTACTCAAAACCCCCATCATGGGTAAGACTAGTGACCTGACTGATGTCAAGAAGGCCATCATTGACACCCTCAAGCAAGAGGGTAAGACCCAGAAAGAAATTTCTCAACAAATAGGCTGTTCCCAGAGTGCTGTATCAAGGCACCTCAATGGGAAGTCTGTTGGAAGGAAACAATGTGGCAGAAAACGCTGTACAACGAGAAGAGGTGACCGGACCCTGAGGAAGATTGTGGAGAAGGACCGATTCCAGACCTTGGGGGACCTGAGGAAGCAGTGGACTGAGTCTGGTGTAGAAACATCCAGAGCCACCGTGCACAGGCGTGTGCAGGAAATGGGCTACAGGTGCCGCATTCCCCAGGTAAAGCCACTTTTGAACCATAAACAGCGGCAGAAGCGCCTGACCTGGGCTACAGAGAAGCAGCACTGGACTGTTGCTAAGTGGTCCCAAGTACTTTTTTCTGATGAAAGCAAATTTTGCATGTCATTTGGAAATCAAGGTGCCAGAGTCTGGAGGAAGACTGGGGAGAAGGAAATGCCAAAATGCCTGAAGTCCAGTGTCAAGTACCCACAGTCAGTGATGGTGTGGGGTGCCATGTCAGCTGCTGGTGTTGGTCCACTGTGTTTCATCAAGGGCAGGGTCAATGCAGCTAGCTATCAGGAGATTTTGGAGCACTTCATGCTTCCATCGGCTGAAATGCTTTATGGAGATGAAGATTTCATTTTTCAGCACGACCTGGCACCTGCTCACAGTGCCAAAACCACTGGTAAATGGTTTACTGACCATGGTATTACTGTGCTCAATTGGCCTGCCAACTCTCCTGACCTGAACCCCATAGAGAATCTGTGGGATATTGTGAAGAGAAAGTTGAGAGACGCAAGACCCAACACTCTGGATGAGCTTAAGGCCGCTATCGAAGCATCCTGGGCCTCCATAACACCTCAGCAGTGTCACAGGCTGATTGCCTCCATGCCACGCCGCATTGAAGCAGTCATTTCTGCAAAAGGATTCTCGACCAAGTATTGAGTGCATAACTGAACATTATTATTTGATGGTTTTTTTTGTTTGTTTTGAAAAAACACTTTTATTTTATTGGACGGTTGAAATATGTTAATTTTTTGAGACAGGTTTTTTGGGTTATCAGGAGTTGTATGCCAAAATCATCAGTATTAAAACAATAAAAGACCTGACAAATTTCATTTGGTGTGTAATGAATCTAAAATATATGAAAGTTTAATTGTAATCATTACATTATGGTAAATAATGAAATTTAGCACTATATGCTAATTTTTTGAGAAGGACCTGTATACAGGTCTGGCAAAAATTAAGAGACCACTGCAAAATTTTCAGTTTGATTTTTCTCTTTATAGGTATATTTTTGAGTAAAATGTAAATTGCTCTTTTATTCTATAAACTACTGACCACATGTCTCTGAATTTCCAAGCAAAAATTTTTGTATTTATTTTCAGAAAATGAGAAATGGTCAAAATAAAAAAAAATTGCAGTGCTTGCAGACCTCAAATAATGCTAAGGCCTCTTTCACACATCCGTTTTTCGCCGTCCGGCTCGATCCAGCATTTTTTCTTAAAACCGGATCCGGCAAAATGTAATGTCGGATCCATTTTTTTCCCATTGACTTAGATTAGCGCCGAATCGCGCCGCATGGCCTTGCGGTTCGTCCGGTTTTTGCCGGATACTGCTAATGGTCTCATTCCGGCATCTGGAAAAAACGGCAACTGTAACGTTTTTTGTCTCCGGCGAAAAAATTTGTCACAATGAAAATCTATGAGCGCCGCAATGTGCCGGATCTGGCAAAAGCCAGATCCAAGGGCTGGATCCTTTTTTTTGTCTGAGCATACTCAGAGTAGCCCAGCCCACAGCAAACATATATAAACCATGCCAGTGGGACCCTCAGCCATAACCATGCAGCCAGCAAAGAAGAGAGGAGCCAGCCGCAGGAGAAGGCAATAGAGCAGCAGCAGCTGCAGCAGCACCACCACCACCACCAGCCCAAGAAATGGAGCCCGGGATCAAGCAGGAGACTATGGGAGCAGACGGCAGACGGTAAATATCACACACAACCTCTTTCACCCAGGGCCATGCAATATTAATATATTCATGGCCTTTTTTTCTCTTTATTCCACAGCAGAGGCCGCCCGACAACAACAGCAGCAGCAGTAGCACCATCACCACCAGCCCAAGAAATGGAAGCCCGTGATCGAGCAGGAGACTACGGGAGCAGACGGCAGACGGTAAATATCACACACAACCCCTTTCACTCAGGGCCATGCAATATCAATATATTCATGGCCTTTTTTTCACTTTATTCCACAGCACCCAACACATATGCCTACATCCAAGCACATAATTTTTGTTTTTTTTATAGTCTTCTGAATCTGGTGCTTGGCCAAGAGGTCCTCGCAGTACCTCCCAGGGTCATCGGTGTGAGCGATGCGGCGGTCTCCATCGTGTAAGTATAAACGTACAATTTTTTGTTTGATTGTTTGTTTTTACATTTTTGTTTTAATTTTTTTTCCCTTTTTTTTTAACTTGGTAGTTTGGAGGCTAATGTTTTTTTTTTCTCTTTTTCTTTAACAGGCTTCACAGCGTGCCCCCGACTCTGACGGTGAGGAGGGGGGGATTGATGTGGACCTCCTCATCGATCTGGTTAGAGACAGGGAGCCACTGTGGAACATGGGGGACTGCCGCCATGCTGATCTCATTGTGAACCGTCAGCTCTGGGAGGAAATTTGTTCACTACTTTGGGACCGCTGGGAGGACCTCGATGCTCCGGCCCAGATTGAAGAGCATAAGTATATACAGTTCAGGTTGCTGGATGTAAAGCAGTGTTTCCCAAACTCCAGTCCTCGTGGCCCCCACGGGTCATGTTTTCAGGATTTCCTTTTGTGCAACACTATGGAAATCCTGAAAACATAACCCATGGGGCCGTGAGGACTGGAGTTTGGGAAACACTGATGTTGTATACTAACCAACTTGTGCTTTCTCATTTCAGGGAGAGAATTGTGAAGCAGTGGTGGTCTGTGAGGGATCGCTTCAAGAATGAGTTCAACAAAGATGGGGGCCCCGAGTGGATCTGGAGATCGCAGGAGCAAGTACAAGTACGCACGAGCCCTGTCATTCCTCCGGGCAACAATGGTCACCAGAAGGTAAATATTACACACCCCATGTAAAAAAAAAATGTTAACATGTCTAACTAATTTTTTTTTCAGCCAGGGTCATTCTATATCAGTATATTAATTATATTTTTTCTCTTTATTACACAGAACGGTGACCAGCACTCGGGAGCCTGCAGAGTTGGACCCTTCTGGAACGATCCCTCAGGAGTCCGCCACCGAGGGACACTTCTACCACCCTGGCCCATATGCACCTTCCCAGCCTTCCCTGACACATGAGCCCTCTGTCCCCTCCACCAGCGCTGGAGCATCGTGGCCGAGTGCATTGCATGAGGCTACTGGTCAGGAGATAGCTTTTCCTTTACCCCACCCTTCTGCCGCTGCCACCTTTAGTACACCTGTGGCTACTGGGTGGCAGCGGCAGAGGGGTCAGGATAGGAGCTATGCGCCCGAGTTCTTGCATTTCAATGCATCTTTTCAGGACTGTCTTAAAGTCTTGTCAGAGCAAATGGCCTCAGACTTTAATCAGCTCAACACCAGCATTCTGGAGATAAAGACACTTCTGCAAACCATGCATTCAGAAGCAAGAAGTTCTCCAAACCACAGCTTTTTCCAGTCTGTAGTCGAGCACATAGATACACTATCTCCTAGCCAGCAGATGCATGTAATGCATACATGCCATGCTGCTCTAGCTCAGGTTACCTCCCAACTTCCTCCATCCACCCCTGTAGTTCCTCCCACACCTGCCCCCCCTTCTGCCACCATCCTTCCTTTCCCTCCTATTCAATACCAGCAACCTGCCCAGTACCAGCAACCTCCCCAGTACCAGCAACCTCCCCAGTACCTGCAACCTGCCCACTTCCAGCAACCTGCCCCGTACCAACATCCTTCCCCGTACCAACATCCTTCCCCGTACCAGTTCCCAACCACATCATCTGCTCCTCCAGTCCCTGCCCAACCCTCCTCTCCACCACCCACCTGTTCTGCCTCCAACATGTCCACCCGTTCCATTTCTTTTTCCACCCTTCACCTCTCTTACCTGATCCTTCCGCACCAGCATCCCAGTCCTCTCTCCACACTCCCAATGTCGAAGTGTCCCGCAGCCCCTCCAGCAGTATCTCCACCCCACACTACACCAATTTTTAAATGTATGTGTACATAAAAGAAAACTTTTAGGCTAAGTTCACATGTTGCACTTCTCCCGCGGGAAATACGCATTTTTTTTGTATGCGTATTCCCGCCAGAAACTAGCGTTTTGCAAGCGTAATTAGCTTGCAGAATGCTAGCGTTTTCCTAGCGATCTGTAGCATCGCTTGGAAAACTGATTGACAGGTTGGTCACACGAGTCAAACATAGTGTTTGACAAGTGTGACCAACTTTTTACTATTGATGCCGCCTATGCCGCATTAATAGTAAAAAGATCTAATGTTAAAAATAACATCACCTTTTGGCGGCCCCCGCAGCTTTCCCGCCTTCAGTGACGCTCCCTGGCAACTCCCGGTCCCAGGAGTCCTTTGCGACAAATCACCCCGATGACGTAGCATCACGCGAGACCGCTACGCCATCTGGGTGATTCTCGCAATGGACTCCTGGGACCGGGAGTTGCCGGGAGCGTCGCTGAAGGCTGGAAAGCTGCGGGGGCCGCCGGAAGGTGAGAATATCATTATTTTTTATTTTAATTATTGTTTTACCAGGGATATGGTACCCAGGGCCTGGAGGAGAGTCTCCTCTCCTCCAGACCCTGGGTACCATCGCACATGAACCGCTTACATTCCGCAAAATTAATGAACATGTTGCTATTTTTTCCCGAAGCGTTTTTTTTGCGGAAAAAAACGCAACATGTGGCCAAAACATGCGGAATCAATTAACATGTATAGGATGCTTAATGCTTGCGTTTTTTTTCGCATTTTTACCGCGGAAAATCGCGGAAAAAACGCGAAAAAAATGCAAATATTCTTGAACGTGTGCACTTAGCCTTATGGTTGCAACATATTTTTTATTAAAAAATATTTCTACATTTCTTTGACATTGCAAAAATAATATGTTAATAAACATTTCTTTGACATTGGAAAAATAATATGTTAACAAAAATTTCTTTGACATTAAAAAAAAATATGTTAATAAACATTTCTTTGACATTGAAAAAAATATGTTAATAAACATTTCTTTGACATTGAAAAAAATATGTTAATAAACATTTTTATTGAAAATACAATAACTCTCAAATTGGTTGATTAAAATTGTTGTCTGTCATTTATTTCTAAGGTAAAATAAAGGTAAAATTTATTGGGTATACAAAACCAGGTACATAACTTTGGGTAAAAGGCATATTAATTTTACCTTTTGGCCAAAGTTGTGTTCCTGGTTGTGTATTAGCCAAAGTATTTCACCTGTTAACCAAAGTTGTGTACATTGTTAGGTAATCCCCAACAAGGTACACAACTTTGCTTAAAAGGTGAAATACTTTGGGCAATACACAACCAGAGACACAACTTTGGCCAAAAGGTAAAATACTGTAGATAATCCACAAGAAGGTAGACAACTTTGGTTTAAAAAGGTATACTGTGGGTACACAAGGTAAATGACTTAAGATAACAGAGTAATTTTTTAAACTCTGTCATCCTGCCAGTCTAATCTTCCTTCAGGTGACATAAAGTATTCTGCAAATTTGTCCCTCATTTGGGAAACAGTCACAGAACTTCTATTGGTAATGTTCTGGTAATCATGCAAGGTGGTTTCTTCAGAGTTGTCATCAATAAAAATCGGCTCCTTGCAGATAACAAAATTGTGCAGGACCACACAAGCTTTGATAACCTCGTCCACAGTTTCAGTCTTGAGGTTGATTGCAGTCAATAGGACATGCCATTTGGCTGTCAGAATACCAAAAGCGTACTCCACCATTCTTCTTGCTCTTGTGAGCCGGTAATTGAAAATTCTTTTTGTGTGTGTCAATCCTCTGCTGGAGTACGGTTTCAGCAGGTGTTCTGACAGCTGGAAGGCTTCATCCCCTACACAAACAAAAGGCATAGGTGGGCCAGATGTTTGAGGCAGTGGTCTAGGGGGTGGGAACTGGAAGGTGTTTCCATAGAGCTGACGGCCCATTGCTGACAGTTTGAAGACTTGTGAGTCATTGGAGCGGCCATAGGCCCCAATATCGACAGCAATAAATTTTATTCCGCGTCAGCGATGGCCATGAGTACAATGGAAAAATATATTTTGTAATTAACCCTAAGATGCATGACATTCGGAATCTACACTCTCACATATCCCGGGCCTTTTAGGCCCGTTTGAAACTTATATGGAAGGAATTGACAAAAAAAAAATAAGTAGGCATTTTTTGAGTTTATTTCAAAATAGTAAAGTCAGATATGACAAATGCACACAATTATAAGTGTTTATAAAGAGAAATAACATGTAAATTGAAGTAAACAAAACCTGCAACTAGTTTTCGTTTCTAACTTTTCCTTTACTTTTCAATTTTATTACTCTCCATTCTTGGAAATTCTTGGAAAACTTACACCACAACATTTCATAGCTTCAATCGTTTGCTTTGGCATGAATTGTGTGTCCCTTCGCTGCATCTTGTGTGGTATTATAAGTTCACGGCAAAGGTCCTTCAAGAATAGGCGCCTCTTGTCACTCCTCTTAGCATGGAAATCGGGATGACAATATCATAAACTAAAAGGCCTGTGTCATGGAAATATTTTTTCTTCCAAAAAACATTTTTATAAAAAAAACGATGATCACATAGTAAATTGCCAACAACTAAACACCTGAGAAATACCTAGAGTTTCAAAATTCTAAAGTACAGCAAGTAATCTTGCAGAAAATAGCAAAAAAAGACAAATAAACTGATGAGTATATGATAAACCTAATACGGGCTTAAAAGGCCCGGGATATGTAAAGCTGTAGTTTTCAAAAAAAAAATTATATAAAAAAAACCCCATCACATAAAAATATATAAACAACTGGAAATTACACACAACTACAGACCTGAGGAATACCTAGAGTTTCAAAATTCTAAGTTTAAAAACCTTTCAGAATTTTTGCAAAACAAAAGTTCCCGGGCCTAAAAGGCCCGGGATATGCACCGTAGGGTTAAAATATTCAGATCCAGATCCTGCTGGCTTGACAATGCGGATATGTTTCCCGTCCACAACGCCCTGGCAATTAGGAAACTGACATATTTGTAGAAACTTGTCAGCAATTTCAAGCCAACTCTCTGTTGTGGGCTGTGGTAGAAATTCCTCAATTAAAGAGTCCCACAATGCTCGGCATGTGTGCTTTACAATTCCAGATATGGTGGAAATCCCAAGTCTGTACTAGAAATGGAGTGGGGAAAGAGATTCTCCAGTTGCCAGAAATCTGTGAATAAAAAAAAAAAAATTAGTTTCAAATCACAGCATTACATACCAGAACTCAGCTTTAACAATTGGAGATACTATAAAAAAAATATTTTTATAGTATCTCCAATTGTTAAAGCTGAGTCAGATGGCCGTATACAAACTACCAGCAACAATATTCCAGGACAAGTGTGCTCTCAAGCAAGCAGATCAAATAAATATAGCTTACCGAAGAGTCACCATAAGACGCTCCGCCGGTGAAATGGAGAAGCGGCAATATGTGTCACATCGTCTTATGAGGTCTCCAATTCGCTCCACCAAGAAATCAAAGTTCTCCATTTTCATCCGAACATGTGCAAAAAATTTCAGAGGGTTTCCTCGTAGCTCCATGTAGAGTATAGAATACACCCCACGCGACATTCTCTGGGCTGTGATGGGGTGGATCCACAAACGGCGTCGTCGACACTGACGCATGATGCGCTGCTCTCTTTCTCTCCTTCTCCAGAACAATCGCTTTCAAACGATTCGCCTCCACTGTGAAATCCACCAAATTCTTCAGAATGTTTCCTATCACAACGTCCATCTTCACCAGCCACTTGCTCTTCTCTCCAACCTGCACTTGCTCCTCTACAACCTGTCAAAGATGGGCTGTAGGAACAGTGTATATATAGGTTTTCAGTAACCAATCACGTTTGTAAGCCACCAAGGGGCGTTTTTAAAAACCGGATCCATTGTAATCGTCGAAAAACGGATAAAAAAACGGATGAAACGGATCAGGTTTTTGTTCGGATCCGCTAGTCGGATCCGTCAGAAAACCCGATCCGTCTCATCCGTTTTTACATAATATTAGCCTGATCCGGCGTGACGTCGGATCGCGCCTGATGGCAAAAAACGGATGTGTGAAAGTAGCCTAAGAAAGCAAGTTCATAATCATTTAGAAACAACAATACTTATGTTTTTACTCAGGAAGAGTTCAGAAATCAATATTTTGTGGAATAACCATGATTTTTAATCACAGCTTTCATGCGTCTTGGCATGCTTTCCATCAGTCTTTTACACTGTTTTTGGGTTACCCTATGCCACTCGTGGTACAAAAATGAAGCAGTTCTTTGTTTGAGGTTTTCAATGGGGTTCAGGTCTGGAGATTGGGCTGGCCATGACAGGGATTTGATGTGGTGGTCCTTCATCTACACATTGATTGACCTAGCTTTGTGGCATGGCACATTGTCCTGCTGGAAAAAAAAACAGTCTTCAGAGTTGGGGAACATTGTCTTAGCAGAAGGAATCAACTGTTTTTTCCATGATAACTTTGTATGCGGCTTGATTCCTAGGTCCTTCACATAGATTAACCTGCCCAATTCCAGCCTTGCTGAAGCATCCCCAGATCATCACCGGTCCCTCACCAAATTTCACAGTGGGTGCAAGACACTGAGGCTTGTACGCTTCTATAGGTCTCCATCTAACCATTAGATGACCAGGTGTTGGGCAAAGCTGAAAATTAGAAGTAAGCCTTATTTGTGTGCTTTTTTCCACTAGGCAGCTAACACCTTCATCATCACTATTTTTGTGATAGGTGGCTGTTCTCATCAGTGGAGGGCACCTGAGCTTCTCCAGCCTTTATCTATGGGAGCCTGCTGCATCCTGCTAGTGCAATTGTCATTTGACAAGATTTGGTGGGGCTATTTTTCATGTTGTGTTTTTGCTAAAAAAGCTGAAAATTAGACTCATCAGAGAAGATTACCTTACTCCAGTCCTCTATGGCCCAATCCTTATTGTCTTTGGCAATCTTCAGCCTGGCTCTGCTTTGCTTCTCATTGATGAAAGGCTTTTTTCTAGCTTTACATGACTTGAGCCCTGCCTTTAGGAGCCTGTTACGAATTGTTCTTGGCATGCACGTCAACCCAGCTGCCATTTGCCATTCCTTTTGTAGGTCACTTGATGTCATTCTGCGGTTGCTGAGCGACATTCGAATAAGATGACGGTCATCCGGGTCAGTGGAGAGTCGTTTTCGCCCTTTGCCGGTCTGTAGCTTTGTTGTTCCCAATGTCTGCTGCTTGACATTGCTGTAATGCACTGTTCGTCTTAGAAATTTTAACGATGGAGGCAACATGACGCTCACTGTATCCCTCTGCTAGTAAAGCCAGAATTGAACCCTTCTTTTCCTCACTCAAGACTCCTTTGGCATGGTTAAAAGTAATTTTTTCATTCCTATTACTTTAAGGATATTACTAGCAATTGTTTTGCCATCCAGCTTGTCCTATTGCAAGAGGATTGTGAACACCACAGCAGTGTTTTTTATACTTTCCTTCGTTGAATAAGATTTGGTTCAGGTAATCACCTAATCAGATGCACATTAAGTAGAATGAGGTGTACTCTGGCTGGAATTCAACTGACACTGGAATAGATAGATAGATAGAGTGCCTTGCGAAAGTATTCGGCTCCCTGGATCTTTTCAACCTTTTCCCACATATCATGCTTCAAACATAAAGATACCAAATGTTAATTTTTTGTGAAGAATCAACAACAAGTGGGACACAATTGTGAAGTTGAATGAAATGTATTGGTAATTTTACATTTTTGTGGAAATACAAAAACTGAAAAGTGGGGCGTTTAATATTATTCGGCCACTTTACTTTCAGTGCTGCAAACTCACTCCAGAAGTTCATTGTGGATCTCTGAATGATCCAATGTTGTCCTAAATGTCTAATGATGATAAATATAATCCACCTGTGTGTAATCAAGTCTCCGTATAAATGCACCTGCTCTGTGATAGTCTCAGGGTTCTGTTTGAAGCACAGAGAGCATCATGAAGATCTAGGAACACAACAGGCAGGTCCGTGATACTGTTGTGGAGAAGTTTAAAGCCGGATTTGGATACAAAATGATTTCCAAAACTTTAAACATCCCAAGGAGCACTGTGCAAGTGATCATATTGAAATGTAAGGAGTATCATACCACTGCAAATATACCAAGAACCGGCCGTCTCTCTAAACTTTCATCTCAAACAAGGAGAAGACTGATCAGAGATGCAGCCAAGAGGCCCATGATCACTCGGGATGAACTGCAGAGATCTACAGCAGGGCGGGACAGTCTGTCCATAGGACAACAATCAGTCGTACACTGCACAAATCTGGCCTTTATGGAAGAGTGGCAAGAAGAAAGCCATTTCTCAAAGATATCCATAAAAAGTGTCATTTAAAGTTTGCAACAATGGGAGACACACCAAACATGTGGAAGAAGGTGCTCTGGTCAGATGAAACCAAAATCGAACTTTTTGGCAACAATGCTAAACGATATGTTTGGAGTAAAGGCAACACAGCTCATCACCCTGAACACACCATCCCCACTGTCAAACATGGTGGTGGAAGCATCATGGTTTGGACCTGCTTTTCTTAAGCAGGGACAGGGAAGATGGTTAAAATTGATGGAAAATGGATGGAGCCAAATACAGGACCATTCTTGAAGAAAACCTGTTGAAGTCTGGAAAAGACCTGACACTGGACGGAGATTTGTCTTCCAACAAGACAATGATCCCAAACATAAAGCAAAATCTACAATGGAATTTTTCACAAATAAACGTATCCAGGTGTTCGAATGGCCAAGTCAAATTCCAGACCTGAATCCAAGCAATAGTCTGTGGAAAGAGCTGAAAACTGCTGTTCACAAACGATCTCCATCAAACCTCACTGAGCTCGAACTGTTTGCCAAGGAGGAATGGGCAAGAATTTCAGTCTCTCGATGTACAAAACTGATAGAGACATACCCCAAGCGAATTGCAGCTGTAATTGCAGCAAAAGGTGGCGCAGCAAAGTATTAACCCCTTCACCCCCAAGGGTGGTTTGCACGTTAATGACCGGGCCAATTTTTACAATTCTGACCACTGTCTCTTTATGAGGTTATAACTCTGGAACGCTTCAACGGATCTTCGCGATTCTGAGACTGTTTTCTCGTGACATATTGTACTTCACGTTAGAAGTAAAATTTCTTGATATAACTTGCGTTTATTTTTGAAAAAACGCAAATATGGCGAAAATTTTTAAAATTTTGCAATTTTCAAACTTTGAATTTTTATTCCCTTAAAACAGAGAAATATGTCACATAAAATAGTTAAGAAATAACATTTCCCACATGTCTACTTTACATCAGCACAATTTTGGAACCAAAATTTTTTTTTGTTAGGAAGTTATAAGGGTTAAAAGTTGACCAGCAATTTCTCATTTTTACAACAAATTTTACAAAGCCATTTTTTTTAGGGACCACCTCTCATTTGAAGTCACTTTGAGGGGTCTATATGGCAGAAAATACCCAAAAGTGACACCATTCTAAAAACTGCACCCCTCAAGGTACTCAAAACCACATTCAAGAAGATTATTAACCCTTCAGGTGCTTCACAGGAACTAAAGCAACGTGGAAGGAAAAAATGAATATTTAACTTTTTAGCCACAAAAATGATCTTTTACAAACTTTTTTTTTATTTTCACAAGGGTAAAAGGAGAAAATGGACAGATAAGGTTGTTATGCAATTTCTCCTGAGTACGCCAATACCCAATATGTGGGGGAAAACCACTGTTTGGGCACACGGCAGAGCTCGTAAGGGAAGGAGCGCCGTTTGACTTTTTCAAACTAAAATTGGCTGGAATTGAGATTGGACGCCATGTCGTGTTTGGAGAGCCCCTGATGCGCCTAAACAGTGGAAACCCCCACAAGTGACACCATTTTGGAAACTAGACCCCCTAAGGTACTTATCTAGATCTGTTGTGAGCACTTTGAACTCCCAATTGTTTCACAAAAGCTTATAATGCCTGTGTGTGAAAAAAAAAAAAAACAATTTTCCACAAAAATGATTTTTTAGTCCCAAATTTTTGAATTTTCCCAAGGAAATTGGACCCCAAAAGTTGTTGTCCAATTTGTCCTGAGTACGCTGATACCCCATATGTGGGGGGGGAACTGTTTGGGTGCACGCAGGGCTTGGAAAGGAAGTAGTAACGTTTTGGAATGCAGACGTTGATGGGGGTCATGTTCCGTTTGCAGTGCCCCAGATGAGCCTAAACAGTGGAAACCCCCACAAGTGACCCCATTTTGGAAACTATACCCTAAGGAACTTATCTAGATCTTTGGTGAGCACTTTGAACCCCCAAGTGCTTCACACAAGTCTATAATGCCCGGGCATGAAAATAAAAAATCCTATTTTTTTCCCACAAAAATTATCTTTTAGTCACTAATTTTTTATTTTCTCAAGGGTAACAGGAGAAATTGGACCACATAAGTTGTTGTCCAATTTGTCCTGAGTACGCTGATACCCCATATGTGGGTGGGAACCACTGTTTGGGCGCACGGCAGAGCTCGGAATGGAAGGAGCACCATTTGACTTTTTCCAACCAAAATTGGCTGGAATTGAGATTGGATGCCATGTTGCATTTGGAGAGCCCCTGATGTGCCTAAACAGTGTAAACCCCCCACAAATGACCCCATTTTGGAAACTAGACCCCCTAAGGAACTTTTCTAGATCTTTGGTGAGCAATTTGAACCCCCAAGTGCTTCACACAAGTTTATAACGTAGAGCCGTAAAATTTAAAAATCATATTTTTTCCACAAAAATGATCTTTTCACCCCAATTTTTATTTTTCCAAGGGTAACAAGACTCCAAAAGTTATTGTGCAATTTGTCCTGAGTGCGCTGATACCCCATATGTGGGGGTAAACCACTGTTTGGGTGCATGGCAGAGTTTGGAAGGGAAGGAGCGCCGTCTGACTTTTTCAACGCAGAATTGGCTGGACGCCATGTCGTGTTTGGAGAGCTCCTGATCTGCCTAAACAGTGGAAACCCCATAAATGACGCCATTTTGGAAACTAGACCCCTCAAGGAACTTATCTAGATGTGTGGTGAGAACTTTTAACCCCCAGGTGTTTCACTAAAGTTTATAACGTACAGCCGTAAAATAAAAAATCTTTTTTTTTTTTACAAAAATGATTTTTTCGTCCCCAATATTTTATTTTCACAAGGGTAACAGAAGAAATTTAACCCAAAAGTTGTTGTCCAATTTGTCCTGAGTACGCTGATACCCAATATGTGGGAGAAAACTACTGTATGGGCGCACGTCAGGGCTCGGAAGGGAAGTAGTGACGTTTTGGATTGCAGACTTTGATGGAATGGTCTGGGGGCGTCATGTCACATTTGGAGAGCCCCTGATGCACCTATACAGTGGAAACCCCCCACAAGTGACCCCATTTTGGCAAATAGACCCCACAAGTAACTTATCTAGATGTGTGGTGAGCACTTTGAACCCCGAAGTGCTTCACAGAAGTTTATAACGTACAGCAGTAAAAATAAAAAATCTTTTTTTTTTTTTTACAAAAATGATTTTTTCGCCCCCAATATTTTATTTTCACAAGGGTAACAGAAGAAATTGGAACCCAAAAGTTGTTGTCCAATTTGTCCTGAGTACGCTGATACCCAATATGTGGGAGAAAACTACTGTATGGGCGCACGTCAGGGCTCGGAAGGGAAGTAGTGACGTTTTGGATTGCAGACTTTGATGGAATGGTCTGGGGGCGTCATGTCGCATTTGGAGAGCCCCTGATGCGCCTAAACAGTGGAAATCCCCAACAAGTGACCCCATTTTGGAAAATAGACCCCACAAGGAACTTATCTAGATGTGTGGTGAGCGCTATGAAGCCCCAAGTGCTTCACAGAAGTTTATAATGTACAGCCGTAAAAACAAAAAAATATTTTTTTTTGTACAAAAATGATATTTTCGCCCCCAGTTTTTTATTTTCCCAAGGGTAGCAGAAGAAATAGGACAAATTGCACAATAACTCTTGGGGTCCAGAGTACGCTGATACCCCATATGTGGGGATAAACTACTTTTTGGACGCATGGCAGAGCTGAGAAGTGAAGGAGCACCGTTTGACTTTTTCAACGCAGAATTGGCTGGAATTGAGATCAGACGCCATGTCACATTTGGAGAGCCCCTGATGTGCCTAAACAGCTGAAACCCCCCAATTCTAACTCCAACCCTAACCCCAACACACCCCTAACCCTAGTCCCAACCCTAACCACAAACCTAACCCTAACACACCCCTAATCCCAACCCTAACCCTAATCCTAACTTTAGCGCCAACCCTAACCCTAACTTTAGCCGCAACCCTAACCCTAACCCTAATGGGAAAATGGAAATAAATCTTTTTTTTAATTTTATTATTTTTCCCTTACTAAGGGGGTGATAAAGGGGGTTTGATTTACTATTTATAGCGGGTTTTTATGATTGGCAGCTGTCACGCTAAAAGACGCTTTTTATTGCAAAAATAGTTTTTGCATCATCACATTTTGAGAGCTATAATTTTTGCATATTTTGGCCCACAGAGTCATGCGAGGTCTTATTTTTTGCGGGACGAGTTGACGTTTTTATTGGTACCATTTTTGAGCACGTGACTTTTTATTTTTATTTCGATTTTTGGGAGGTTAGAATGAACAAAAATCAGCAATTCATGAATTTCTTTTGGGGGAGGCGTTTATACCGTTCCGCGTGTGGTAAAATCGATAAAGCAGTTTTATTCTTCGGGTCAGTACGATTACGGCGATACCTCATTTATATAATTTTTTCATGTTTTGGCGCTTTTATTGAATAAAAACAATTTTATATAAAAATAATTATTTTTGCATCGCTTTATTCTGCGAGCTATAAATTTTTTATTTTTTCGCTGATGATGCTTTATGACAGCTCGTTTTTTGCGGGACAAGATGACGTTTTAAGCGGTACCATGTTTTTTTATATCGGTCTTTTTGATCGCGTGTTATTCCACTTTTTGTTCGGCGGTATGATGATAAAGCATTGATTTTTTGCTTCGTTTTTTTTTTTTTTTTAAGGGGTTCACTAAAGGGGTTAACTAGTGGGACAATTTTATAGGGGGGATCGTTACGGACGCGGCGATACCAAATATGTGTACTTTAATTTGTTTTTTTTTTTATTTATTTATAATACAGGAAGAAGTGAATTTATTGGGGAATATTTTTTTTTTTTTTTAATTTATTTTGGATTTTTTTTTTACAATGTTTATTTTTACTTTTTTAACTTTTTTACTTTGTCCCAGGGTGGGACATCACAGTATTTTATCAGATCGCTGGTGTGACAGTGTGCACAGCACTCTGTCACACCAGCGATCGCACAGGCATAGATGCAGGCTTCTCAGTGCCTGCTCTCGGCAGGCACTGAGGTAGCCGCCTCCCTCCAGGACCCCGGCGCCATCTTGGATCCGGGTCCTGGGAGGGAGGAAGCCCTCAGAACAGCGCGATCACATCGCGCTGCTCTGAGGGTCTCAGGGGGGCGCGCAGGGAGCCCCCACCCTGCGCGATCCTCCCCTGTGCCCCCAGTACACCGCGATCATGTTTGATCGCGGTGTTCAAGGGTTAATGTGCCGGGAGCGGTCCGTGACCGCTCCTGACACACAGTCATGGGTGTCAGCTGTGATAATCAGCTGACACCCGGCGGCGATTAGCTGCGCTCCCCTCAGGAGCGCAGCTGATCGCCTATGACGTACTATCCCGTCCCCGGTCATACGGGCCCAGGTACCATGGACGGGATAGT
Organism: Oophaga sylvatica; assembly: GCA_033576555.1. Classification (NCBI taxonomy): domain Eukaryota; kingdom Metazoa; phylum Chordata; class Amphibia; order Anura; family Dendrobatidae; genus Oophaga; species Oophaga sylvatica. Next base: position 26,101 of record JARQOD010009875.1, read on the forward strand.
ACGTCCGATGGCAGTAAGGGGTTAAGGGGCCGAATAATATTGAACGCCCCACTTTTCAGTTTGTGTATTTCCACAAAAATTTAAAATAACCAATCAATTTTGTTCAACTTCACAATTGTGTCTCACTTGTTGATTCTTCACCAAAAATTATCATTTGGTATCTTTATGTTTGAAGCATGATACATGGGAAAATGTTGAAAAGTTCTAGGGAGCCCATTACTTTCGCAAGGCACTGTAGATAGATTAAAAGCCGGCAAATCATCTGCCGCTTACAGTATAATCATAGAGTGAATAGTCAGAATAGAATAGATGGAAAAGATATATACACATAGAATAGATGTATATATATATATATATATATATATATATTTTTTTTTTTTTTTAAAGAAAGACTGGAGCAGCACAGAATACTATAACAATAGGGTATGCAAACAAGAAATGTGGAATAATGAATCACCCAAATGTATATAACCAATGTAATGTATTGAACATACAAAAAAATAATAATGAAGGTGATACCACAAATCCTAAAACGAGATGGCAGACCACCGGAAGATCAAGAACACACCGCACACCGAAAATGAAAAGAAGAGAAGAAAAGAACCAAGCCAGTGACTAGCCAACCGAAAATTGGATACATGAATGATAATCAGTAAACAAATTGCAAAAAATATAAATTTTATTAAACAATGTTGTACAGAAAATGAATATCAATGTGATAAAAAATAATGAATAATAAAAAACCAGAAACATCTGACAATGCACCTTAATAGTTACAGGCTCAAATTGATAGACCAGGAGTATAATAAATAATTAATAAAAAAATATAAATATACAAACAATATTGTGTAATATAAATAAAATATATATGTGTATCACTATTTGTATATAACATATATGTGAAAACTGAACTCAAATATAAACACAGAAGTGCTAATAATATTCAAATTCAAAAAACCATGCTTTGATACAACACCATTATAAAATAAATCCACATCATGTGTTAACATAACTAGTGCATCAGCTGCTGTGAACATAAAACACCGTGGCTCAATAATGATGTAAACACAAGTGCTGTGAGACTAAGACACGTACCAGACGTGGCCTAGATGAACATGAACACTACCTGGGAGCCTTAAATAACGCAGATGGTCTGGAAGAACGCGCCCCGACGCGCGTTTCGGAACTGTATTCCTTCGTTAGGGGGATGTATGCTGAAGTTGCTGCAGCCTTTAAATAGCACTTCTATAATTCCCCAGCTGGTGAAATGTCGGCGCATCGCAGCCGGCGAAGGACCGGAAGTCGTCATGGCGGTCGACGTCACATGACCACGCGAAACCGGAAATGCCGGACCGCAAAGTCATGTATAGACGCCGTCGCCATGCGACCACCAGTCCAGCCCTGCAGACATGCGCACATCACCGCTCTTGAAATAAATCAATCAGAGCGCTACAATTTGGGGCGTAATACCAGGTATGTTAGAGGAGTCGCTGTGGAATCATCATGTCCCACAATGTAGACATGCGCACTGAAACTCCTCCAAGATAATAGATATGCACCAAAATACATAATATATTTCACTAGAAAAGAGGGCTAAATTCGTTTGAACAATATTGGAAAACCACATAGGCAAACATACCAATACTATAAACACCATAAGTAAAAAATAATGAACCATGAATAATTATACAAGTGATGCAAAAAACAATATCCAAAAGAATCCCCAAATAATGATGGTGACGTTGTCGGAGCATAATGGATCCTACATTCCAATTCAAAACGCCACTCGCATAGAGGTAAGAAGTCCTGTTATTATGGTGTTGAAAAACGATGTTTAATTTTTCCAGTTCAATAAGCCACTCACGTAGATATAAATTCTCTAAAGCAAAATATAAATGCAACATGTATTAATACAAGACTGAAGCAAGATATGTTACAAAACACATAAAAAGAACCAAATAAAAAAACACATAAAAACACATAAAAGTAAAAATAATAAAACAGAACAATGTAAAAATATAAAGAGACTGTTAATGATAAAACATAAGATGTAATTATAAAAAGGGTATAAATGAAAGACATTCATTAAGGCCAAATGGGGACACCGTATTCAGTGTCCATATCCATTTGGCCTCAAGTTGGGCCAAACGTTTGCTGACATTTCCACCTCTATTATTGACAATCAATAAATCTATCCCCGAGACCTTTAGTTTTGAAAAATCACAATTATGATGTGATTTAAAATGTCTGGGGATAGTTTTTAATGATGATATATCCTCAATCTCGGCTGCCGCCTTAATGCCCAGTACGTGTTCACGTACTCTGACTTTCAGTTGTCTAGTAGTCAGACCAACATATTTCAAATCGCAAAGGCGATTTTTTTTAATTTTACGGCTCTACGTTATAAACTTGTGTGAAGCACTTGGGGGTACAAAGTGCTCATCACAGATCTAGATAAGTTCCTTAGGGAGCCTAGTTTCTAAAATGGGGTCACTTGTGGGGGATTCCCACTGTTTAGGCACATCAGGGGCTATCCAAATGCGACATGGTGTCCAATCTCGTTTCCAGCCAATTTTGGTTTGAAAAAGTCAAATGGCGCTCCTTCCCTTACGAGCTCTGCCGTGCGCCCAAACATTGGTTCCCCCCAACATATGGGGTATCAGCGTACTCAGGACAAATTGGACAACAACTTTTATGGTCCAATTTCTCATGTTACCCTTGGGAAAATAAAAAATTGGTGACTTAAATATTACTTTTGTGGGAAAAAAATAGGATTTTTTATTTTCATGCCTGGGCATTATAAATTTATGTGAAGCACTTGGGGGTTCAAAGTGCTCACCACAGATCTAGATAAGTTCCTTAGGGGTCTAGTTTCCAAAATGGGGTCACTTGTGGGGACTTTCCACTGTTTAGGCACATCAGGGACTCTGCAAACTGAACATGACACCCATCAAAGTCTGCATTCCAAAACGTCATTACTTCCTTTCCGAGCCCTGCGGTGTGTCCAAACAGTATTTCTCCCCCACATATCGAGTATCAGCGTACTCAGGACAAATTGGACAACAGCTTTTGGGGTCCAATTTCTTTGGGAAAAATAAAAAATTGGGGACTAAAAAATTATTTTTGTGGAAATTTTTTTTTTTTCACACCCAGGCATTATAAACTTTAGTGAAACACTTGGGGGATCAAAGTGCTCACAACAGATCTAGATAAGTTCCTTAGGGGGTCTAGTTTCCAAAATGGTGTCACATGTGGGGGATTTCCACTGTTTAGGCGCATCAGGGGCTCTCCAAACGCGACATGGCGTCCAATCACAATTCCAGCCAATTTTGGTTTGAAAAAGTCAAACGGCGCTCCTTCCCTTCCAAGCCCTTCCTGGGCGCCCAGACAGTGGTTTTCCCCCACATATGGGGTATCGACGTACTCATGAGAAATTGCTCAACAACTTTTTCTGTCCATTTTCTCCTTTTACCTTGTT
>JARQOD010009876.1:0-29573 GCA_033576555.1 Oophaga sylvatica
TTTTTTTTTTTTTCTTCCCATTTAAAAAATTCCCTGCGAAACACCTGAATTTTAATAAACTTCTTTAATGGGAATTTGAGTACCTTGAGCGGTGAAGTTTTTTGAAGGTATCATTTTGGATATTTTTCTGTCGTTAAGCCCTCAAATCACTTCAAATGTGAGCTGGTCCCTAAAAAAAATGTTTTTGCAAATTTTGTTGTAAAAAATGAGAAATTGCTGGTGGCATTTACCCTTATAACTTCCGAACAAAAAAAAATGATGTTTCCAAATTGTGCGATGTAAAGTAGAGATGTGGTAAATGCTATTTATTAACTATTTTGTGCAATACAACGCTCTGATTTAAGGGCATAAAAATTAAAATTATGAAAATTGCGAAATTTTAAAATTTTTCGCCAAATTTCCATTTTTTTAATTAATAAACGCAAGTCATATCAAAGAAATTTACCACTATTAATAAAGTACAATATGTCACGAGAAAACTTCTCAGAATCAACAGGATCCATTAAGCGTTCTAGAGTTATGACCTTATAAAGTGACAGTGGTCAGAATTGTAAAAATTGGCCTGGTCAGAAAGGTGAAAATAGGCTTCGGGGTGAAGGGTTAATAAGCTGTGTTATGGAAATTTTGTTAGGATAAATCTATCCCCATGTTTGCTTCTGCTGTTCCCAAATTAAATGAGTATTTTTAGAGCTCTTCTGGAAATGAACACTGTCCACTCAAATGTGCCAGCATAACATTCCATCAATACTGATGGCTTTATTATCATCACATAGTCTTATACATTACAAAAAGGGGTGGTTAGTCAATTAACATACAATTAGAAGCTACTAAACTATTGGCTGTTTGATATATGTCCCAATTTACGACCCTTGTCTTAGTTTCCTGCAGAAGAGAGCCATCATTTGGACCATCTGCTATAGCTAGCGTCAGTTTTGCACAGATATGTATGGTTACAGGGTTTTAGCAAAGTAAGATCTGTCTGAATACATATGGATATACATTGAGTACTTGAAATATACATATATTGATATATATATTGGGTTAGTACGGTGACAGGCAAGTGAGTCTACCTGATGCAAATAAGATACATATATATTTCCATCACAATCCCCCCTTAGATACCACTTGCCCTAAAACCTGCTCCTGTCCCAAAGCGCTGCAACTCTTTTGTGCTGCCGGTGGGCTGAAACACGCCTATTACATGGCCCCCCCAGCGATGCAGTCTTTTCGCAAATGGGTGGTCAGGAGGACTGTCCCTGACGGGGGTTCATAAACTTTGTAATCATAGTCTCTTTATTCAACTGCATGTTCAGAAAAAGGTGGTATTCTTCATCAGGTAGGTCATCTGTCTGGTCAGGTGGGGCATCCACGACATCATTCTGGCTTAGGGGTATCTTCAGGTAAGGGAGCTTCCTTGCAATGCAATGCGTGATCCAAGCGGCTTTCCTCTAGTTTCACAAAGGTTAGAGTCATCTGGGGCACTTGGAAAGGACCATCAAATCTGGGATCGTGTGTTCTCCTTTCCAACTTTTTCACCAACACCCAGTCTCCTGGCTTCAAGGAGTGCGTACCGGACACTGAGTCTGGATCTGGCAGTGAAGAGAAAACCTCGAGAATGGACATTAGTTTTTTGATCAATTCAATTACATAAGCAAACAAGATATCATTTTGCATAGTCAGTTACTGAGGGAAAGAATGCACCTACTTGGGACTAGACCCAAACAAAATTTCATATGGTGACAGCTTTTCTGGTCTCTGGAGTGTTTCCTTACATTAAATAGTGCAATTGGGAGTGTCTCATTTAGCTTTTCTGCTTTCTTACTGCTTTGGGGTGGTATGGAGTGTGTAGGCCTAAATCTGACCCTACTGCTAACCAGATCTCTTGTGTCAGATTTTGCTGTGAATGCGGGTCCCTGATCATTCTCTATCACTTCTGGAACCCCATATCTGCACACTATTTCCGAAAGCTTCTCTGCAGTAGTCTCTGCTGACTAGGAAGGCTTCTGTCCATCTTGAAAACACTTCTTTGACCACAACGGCGTGTTCGAATCCTCCACTTGGCGATATCTGGATGTGGTCTATCTGGATCATCTGAAGCTGGTAGAGTGGTCTTGCCAGATGAGGTGAGGGGACTTTCTTCCACATGTCCAGGCTTGCATTTGATCCCTGAAGCGAACCAGTAAGCACCAATCAGATCATTCATCGTGTCTTTGATCTGTGTGTGTGGGTCCATGTGCCCATTGAACCACCATAGGGTGCATACTTTGTGGTAAGGTGGGGTCCATTGTAGATAGCCTTCCTTCTTCACGTGTTGCTTCTTTTCGCATTCAGCTCTCCTTCTTCTCCTTTGGGCTTGGTCTTGCAATTCCTTGAGCAGATTCCAGAATGTCTTTTTGTCAGGTTTCTTGTCTTCAGTCGTCATGTAGTAGCTGTACGACTCTACGACCTCTCCCACTTCTCCATGTTGTCTTCATTTGGCCGCTTCTTCGGCTGCCACGTCCGCCATGTTATTGCCTCATGCCTCTTCTGTTCTCAGTTTTCCATGCGCTTTGATTTTCCAAATTGCCACCATTTTGGAAGTTGGAGTACACCCAGCAGGTCCCTGAAGGCTCCATGAGCTTCACGGTTGTCCCGCTTGCTGTGGATGAAGTCCCTTGCAGCCCAGATGGGCCCAAAGTCGTGTGCTATGCCAAGCGAGCACCTGTAGTCGGTGTAGATGTTTGCAGTCTTGCCTTCTGCCATCTGGCAGGTCTTCGTCAGCGCTATCAGTTCTGCTTCCTGGGCTGACAGGCTAGGTGACAGACTTCTGGACCACAGGATTTCTTGATTGCTGGTCACTGCACTTCCAGTGTGGAATCTTCTTCATCATCTGCAAATCTGGAGCCATCCAAGTAGAGGATAAATCTGGGTTGGTCAGTGGGTGGTATACCGCAAATTTTCTGAAAAGTCCATATCTGTATCCCCCCTTGGGAGTGGGAGTAGAGTGGCCGGGTTTGAGGACTATAGGCCTGGAGATGGTGACATTGTGAGACAAAAACAGAGAGTACTGGAGGCGAAGATACCTGGCGGTGGAGAGATTATTTGGTTGAGCTTGATTGAGGATTGCCAAGATGTCATGCAGAGTGAGAGTTTTCCAGTGGCTGTCCAGAAATGATGTCAGCAGTCTTGTCCAGAAGGTGTGTGCTGCAAATACTGCCATCAGGCAGGAGGGAGCTCCTCTTGCAACTGGATCCATGCGGCTGAGAAGCAGCCTGAAGTCTCTGTTTTCCCCAGTGAATCCGTGTCATGACTTCAGTAGCATGACCTTCTTTCTTCCATCAGGTAGAGACGGAAAGGCTTCTCGTAGTCAGGTAGGCCTGGTATTGGCGCTGAGACTGTGGAGTCCTTCCAATTTCCTGAATGAGTTGAAGGCTGCGTCCGACAAAGGAGCGGGGTTGCATTGGATCAGGCGCACAGAGGCTGCGTTAGTACTGAGGCATCAGGGATCCAGGTTCTGCAATACGACACTAGACAAAAGAAGGCCTGCAGCATCTTCGGAGTTGTTTGGGGAGCCATCTTCTCCACAGTGGCCTTCCAGTCATCTGTCAGGTGTTTTTCGTCTTGTGGGCAATACAGTGTCCCAGGAATGTAACTTGCTTCTGACACCACTAGATTTTGTTCTTCCAAACCTTGCATTGCTGTTCCTCCAGGTAGAGTAGGAGAGACAAGGAATGGGCTGTGCAGGTATCGATGTCAACCCCACAAAGGAGAAGGTCATCCACGTTTTGTAGAAGAGTGACTCCTGCATATTCTGCAATCCAGTTGACGAGGATGGAGGACATTGTCTTGGTGAAACTTGAAGGGTTTTGTCATGTATAGTGTACAGTTCCTATAGCGTCTTGTGCTTGGGTGCGAGAAAACACAGGAGACATAGGTTGAAATTAAATGACTTGTATTACTTCATACAAGCATGCTGAAAAGTTCACACAGTTTGCAGGAACAGAGACAGAGACACAGCAGGCCAGAGCAACTTCAAGCACTACAATAAATCTCCAAAGCAGGTTCAGGATCTCTTCTCTGTACCGTAATTCCTCTGCAAACATGGATTCACCAAACAGCAGGTTTCCAGAGTCCAAAGGTGTTCGAAGGTTCCTCAGTAGGGAATAGCTGGAGTACAAATCCAAGGTTTCCAGGAGTCAGGTCACAGACTGACTGAGGCTTGATTCAGGAGCACTGATTGTTCAGCTGAGGCTGCTTAAGAAGCAAGAGGGAAGAATCAGGGCGGGAACATGAAAACTGGAAACTCCATATTAACTGAGGGCAAGAGCTGCAGAAAGACAGAAAGCAAAATGGCCGACGGAAAACTGAGTTTCAAGGAACATGTCAACAGAGACAAAGAACCTTACATTACTCCCCCCTTAGGACAACCTCCGGATGACCTCAGACCAGGCTTGTCAGGGTACCTCTGATGAAACTGGCGGAGCAGGCGAGGAGCATTTACATTATTGACTGGTTCCCATGAGTTGTCCTCCACTGGGTAGCCCTGCCATTTAATCAAATATTGCAACTGATTTCTGTACAACCTGGAATCTAGAATCCTTTCCACCATAAATTCTTCCTGACCATCGACCAGCACTGGGTCAGGGCAAGGAGAAGAACGTCCAGGAAACGTATTGGGTGTTGCAGCCTTTAGTAGGGATACATGAAAGACAGGATGGATTCTCATAGTTTCTGGGCAGTTGAAGACGACAAGCAACAGCACTTATAATCTTACTGATCTTATAAGGTCCAATGTACTTATGTCCCAATTTAGACGATGGAATCTTTAATTTAAGATTTCTGGTTGACAGCCAGACCAAATCTCCTACCTTGAAAGCTGGTGCAGGTTTACGAAATTTATCTGCTGCTTTCTTGTACCTTTCCTGAGCCAATTCTAGATTTTCCTTTAGAAGATCCATATTCTTTTGTAAAGAAGTGATTCTTTCAGCCACTGCCGGCAAGGGCGTATCTATCGGAAATCGAGGAGAATGTTAGGATGATAACCTAGATTGGAGTAAAAAGGAGACTGCTTAGTGGAGGCGCTCTGAGAGCTGTTATAAGAGAACTCAGCCAGTGGAAGTAGATCCACCCAATCATCCTGTAGGTGGCAGATAAAACAGCGGAGATACTGCTCCAGGTCTGATTGGTTCGTTCTGTCTGTCCATTAGTCTGGGGATGAAAAGCAGAAGAAAGGTTTACTTTAATGTCCAATGCTGCACAGAAATTTTGCCAAAACCTTGAAGTCAATTGCACCCCTCGATCCGAAATGACCTCATCCGGTACTCCATGTAAGCGAAACACATTCTTAATCATCAAATCTGATGTCTGTTTTGCAGTGGGTAAGCCGACACAAGGGATAAAATGAGCTGCCTTTGTTAGACGGTCAACCACCACTAGAATGGTGTTCTTCCCTTGAGAGGTTGGTAACTCCACAATGAAGTCCATAGAAATGGATCCCCACGGGCGGACGGGGTGGAAGAGGTTGCAACAGACCAGTTGGTGAGGAGCAAGGTGTTTTGCATCTTGCACAGACTTCACATGAAGTGACATAGTTTAAAACATCTTTCCTGTAAGTGGGCCACCAAAGAAACGAGTAAGAAATTCTTGTGTCTTTAGAATTCCCCTATGCCCGGCTATCTTGGAATCGTGGATGAGTTGAAATACTCTCAATCTGACTGTTTCAGGTATATACAGACGTTGTCCCTGAATCCACACACCATTCTTAAAGACAAGACTTGTGTCCCTTGGGGTTGAGCCAACAAAGAATCCGCATGGTATGCTTCCTTGATGTCCTTAAGTAGGTCTTGATTATGAATCACTCCCAGGAATCTAGAGTCAGGAAGAATAGTCTTAGGAGGAGTAAGTGGACGTGTCTCTGCTGAATGAATCCTAGAGAGTGCATCAGCCTTTCCATTGCGCGATCCTGGTCTATAAGAAATGACAAAATTAAATTGGTTTAGGAAAAGATTCCAGCGAGCCTGGCGAGGAGTCAGGCACTTAGCCGACCTGATAAATTCAAGGTTACGATGGTCTGTCAGGACGACTATTTCTGTGCAGCTCCCTGAAGAAGGTGTCTTCATTCCTTGAAGGCGGCAATAATGGCCAACAATTCTCTATTGCCCACATCGTAGTTCCTCTCAGCCGAAGACAACTGCTGGGAAAAGAAGGCACAGGGATGCAAGACATTCTTCTCACCTGTTCTCTGAGAGAGTATAGCTCCAACGGCACAGTCTGAAGCATCCACCTCTATTATGAAGGCAAGCTCGGGTTGGGATGTACTAAGATAGGTGCGGTGGTAAATTTATCCTTTAAACAGGAAAATGCTTCCTGAGCTTGCGGGGTCCAGGAGAACCTAGACTGTATCCGGGTAAGTTGGGGTGATAGTGACACTACCTCAGAAAAATTTTAATGAAACGTCTATAGAATTGGCAAAACCCGATGAAGCGCTGCACCTCCTTCACATTTCTAGGAATTTGCCAATCCTTGATGGCTTGGGTCTTGCTTCCATCCAACTAATCCCTTGCGTAGATAGTACATACCCCAGAAATTGAATTTCGGTCCTATGGAATTCACACTTTTCAAGTTTGATGTAGAGATGGTTTTGTCTTAGGCGTTCTAAGACCATTCTCACATGTCCATGATGTTCCTCTGTGGAGTTAGAAAAAATTAGAATATCATCCAGATAAATCACCACAAATGTATCTAGGAGATCCCAGAAGATATCATTCACGAAGTGTTGGAAAGTGGCTGGGGCGGTACTCAGACCAAAAGGCATAACTAGATATTCAAAATGTCCATAGCGTGACCTGAAAGCAGTCTTCCATTCATCCCCAGGTCTAATACGGACCAAGTTATAGGCCCCACGGAGATCCAGTTTAGAGAAAATTTTGGCATGCCGCACTCTCTCCAACAACTCAGGGATTAAAGGCAATGGATAACGGTTTCTAATAGTACCTTATTGAGTTCCCTATAGTCTATGCAGGGTCTCAGAGATCCATCTTTCTTCTTCACAAAGAAGATGGGTGCACCTGCGGGAGATGAAGAGGGCGTATGAAGCCCTTGGCTAAATTTTCGTCTATATAATCCTTCAAAGCTTTTAGCTCGGGCCCCGCTAGGGGGTAGATCTTACCAAAAGGAATCTCGGCTCCAGGCAATAATTCAATTGGACAATCATAGGATGGTGAGGAGGAAGCTGATCAGCGTTCTTCTTGTCACATAAATCCACATAGTCCTGGTATACAGCTGGTAGTTCAGGGACTGACATGGTTCCTTAGGAACAGAGCAAGCTGAAACTCCTTGACTCATCTGTTTCTCCGGAAAGTGTAATTCCTGGTCTCCCAGTTAATCGTAGGATTCTGCGCCTGCAGCCATGGTAGCCCTAGAATAATGGGAAAGTGGGGAGAAGAGATAAGCATAAAAGACATTTTCTCCTGATGATCTTTACCCATAAGGACCCTCAAAGGCTCTGTTTCTTGATCCACTGGTCCAGAAGTCAGTAAGAGCCATCCACAGTCTCCATCTGTACTGGAGTAGCCTTCTTCACTGAACGTATTCCTGTTTCAGAGCAAAGGAGATATCCATAAAATTTCCACTTGCTCCTGAGTCGATCATAGCAGAGCTAGGCACCCAGACTGAGTCAACCCAGAGTTTGATGGAAAGGAAGCAATGAGAATTGTTTCTTTTACAACTCAGCTGGGACACCGCTGAGGAAACTTGAAAAATTGCAGCGTTTATACCGTCATCGTCCCCAGAACTAACAGAGTTTAAGTCAGAGAAATCAAGATCTCTTGCAGCAGATCTCTCTGGAGCCTGAGGCTCGACATAACAGAGCTCCTCTCGCAACACTCACAGTGAATGACTGCTGCAGTAGTCTTACGAGAACGGCTGGTGCAGTTTATAATGAAGTGCCCTGACTTACCACAGTAGAAACATAGATTTTCCTTTATACGATGTTCTTTGCGTGCATCACTAATCCCGTCTTTGTAAAGAGTCCACCTGCATGGGTTCAGGTTCTGGATCCCTTGTGATCCTACTCAAAGGTTCCTTAGCTGAGGAGGGAGGTAGGAAAGGTTAGTGCGATTATTTTCGAACCATCTCTCTTGTCTGCGTTCAGTCAGACGAGCATCAATACGGATACAATAGTTAATAAAGTCACCTAACGCAGTGGAGACAACCCTTTCCGAAAATAGAATTTTTAGCGGAAGTGTCCCAAGTGGTATCAAGAGCCCATCTCCTGAAATCCAGGGCATATTCGGCTACTGAACGCTTACCTTGGCGCAAAGTTAACATGGCTGCTTCAGCTGTTGCAACCTCGATTGGGGTCATCAAACACCTGCCCCATGGCTGAAATAAAAGCATCAAGGTGATTCAAACAATCATCCTCAGTCTCAATCAGAGGGTTTGCCCACATCAAAGCCTTATTGGTAAGCAACATGATTATAGTAAGCACTTTGGATCGTTCAGTGGGAAATTGTGAAGCATGTGCAGAGAAAAATAAATTGCATTGATTAATAAATCCCCTGAATTTCTCACGTTCACCGCCAAAACGAAAAGGAGGTAATTTGGGGATCCCAGAACTCGGGGTTATGGCAGGAGCCTGGGCTCGTTCCTCTAGAGCCTCAATCCTGGCTCGCAATTCCTGGGTAGTCTGTCCAAACACTTGCAAATTAGATTAGTGAGGTCCTGTAGGCTTGCAAAATGGGTCTTTAAAGTCTGTACATCTGAAAGGATTGTATCAGTCACTCCGCAAAGTTCCTTTATGCGGGCCTCCATCTTCCAGATCTTTTAAGGCAGAAGTGCTGGAAGGAGAAGAGGAAAGGAAAAAAAAAATAGTGTTCACCTGTGGTAACACTCCAGAGTAAAATTTTAAGGGAATGCGCTCACCTGGAATGGTTGTGAGAAGTCACAACCACTGTCATCACATAAGGTATTAAACGGACATCTGGTATCCACAGTCACAGCAGACACGGCTTTCCCAGACCCAGCAGACACTAAACATTGGCTCCTGAATCTTGTCATGTATAGTGTACAGTTCCTATAGCGTCTTGTGCTTGGGTGCGAGGAAAACACAGGAGACATAGGTTGAAATGAAATGACTTGTATTACTTCATACAAGCATGCTGAAAAGTTCACACAGTTTGCAGGAACAGAGACAGGAGACACAGCAGGCCAGAGCAACTTCAAGCACTACAATAAATCTCCAAAGCAGGTTCAGGATCTCTTCTCTGTACCGTAATTCCTCTGCAAACATGATTCACCAAACAGCAGGTTTCCAGAGTCCAAAGGTGTTCCAAGTTCCTCAGTATGGAATAGCTGGAGTACAAATCCAAGGTTTCCAGGAGTCAGGTCACAGACTGACTGAGGCTTGATTCAGGAGCACTGATTGTTCAGCTGAGGCTGCTTAAGAAGCAAGAGGAAGAATCAGGCGGGAACATGAAAACTGGAAACTCCATATTAACTGAGGGCAAGAGCTGCAGAAAGACAGAAAGCAAAATGGCCGACGGAATACTGAGTTTCAAGGAACATGTCAACAGAGACAAAGAACCTTACAGGTTTTTTCTGAGCACCTTGAGGCAACACTGTCCATATGAACTGCACTGGTGCGTGAAGGCAAACAGGTCATCCAGGTGGAGGGGAACACTGAAGAAGGCACTGGCCAGGTTGATCACCGTGAATACCGTTGCTGTGGCTGGCACTTTTGAGAGCAGAGTGTGTGGGTTCAGCACTGTTGGGGTTTCAAATACCGTAGCCTCTTTCACGGCCTTCAGGCCTTGCACCATTCTGAACTCGGTTGGTTCTCCTTTTACAGTCTTTTTCTTTACTTTGGAAAGCTGGGATTGATTCCGATGGGCGAGGCAGCCCAGTCTGGCCTTGTCCTTCACTATGCGGCAGGGGACTCCCATCTCCCGGCACAGAGCTGGCAGGAAAAACAAGCCGTCTACTAGGATCCACATCATGAGAGATGATGACCAGCTGGCTTTCTTGTTCTCCACCAAGGCAGTCACTGTGTTAACACCTGCTCTGATCACAGGAGGTCTTCTTGTTGGGACGTCTCCTTCACCGCTGCTTTTTTCTCAGTACGGGCCATCAGTTGTTTCTTTTTCTCCAGCTCGGTCTCAGGTCAGTATTTGCGCACCAGTTTGAAGAGCTGAGTGGCCTTTTGCCGGTCCAGGGCCTGGGTGAACTGGTTGATTGCAGGGGGCACCTCCTGGTGCTTGCAAAAGATGAACCTCTGGCGTTGGAGCCGGATGTGGTGTTGCCATTCCATGAAGCAGTAGGGTTCTTCTTGAGTTGAATATCCTGGCCAATGCCAAAGTTCCTAGGCCGTCTTCTTAGGCGGGTTCACTTAGACCTTCAGTTGGTCAGAGACATCTTGACTCTGGGTGGAGTGGAGTGGCTTTCTGGTACTATGTCCAGCACCTCCTGTGATAGGTCTGCAGTGGTTGTTTGAGGTTCCTGTTTCTTTTTGGGTCAGGGGTGAAGAAAGTGTCATGGTCCCATCTTCCTGGAACACTCTGGTCGCTTTCAGCTTCTGCAGTAGGTCCACTCCCAACAGGTTGAGGGTGCAGGTCTTTGACATAACAAACTGGGACAGGATGGAGTGTTCTGGCTGAGTCCCACACGCTCAGGGGCTTCATAACCTGGGAATATCTGACTTGACCATCAATCCCCATGCAGGACACAGAAGACTCTGATAGACAGGTGAGGTTGCGGAGTTTCACATATCTCATAATGCTTTTGGTTGCACTAGTGTCCACAAGAAAAGATCTGACTACGTCATCCACTCTCAGGGTATTGGTCCCACTAGTGGGGTTCTCTGTGAACCTGGGTGCTCCTGTCCTATGGATGGGGTTCTTCACTGCTTTCCTTGTTTTCTCCTTGGCTTGCTCCTCTGGGCAAAGTCTTGGGCTGTAAGGGTTCTCTGCAGCGGTTCCGGTAATGGCCAGGCTTGCCAGAGTTGAAACACTTGACGGTTCTTCTTTCCTTATAGCGTGGTTGCTCATCTTGGTCTGTGGCCACCATCAGGGGGCTGTCTTCCGTACTCCTGGCTGGGATTCAATCCCTTTTGCGACTGTGAGCAGGGTGTCCATTGCTATTGACCTGTACTCAGGCCTGGCTTTCTGATTGGTTTTCTCAGTCCATGCACAAAGGCCTGTGCCAACATCCGTCTGTGTGTGTCTGATCATGGGTAATGAGGCCCAAATTTTGAAACATTTGCATCACTCTGTCATGGAACTTCTCTACAGACTCTGTCTGGTCTTGGCTCGTGACATGTGGGCTGAGAGTTTGTCCTGTCAGTCTGCTTTTGGCCCATTCTCTGAGCTGCTCAATTAGCTTTGGTCCTGTCTCCCAGGCATACGCATCTAATTCTGCTGGAAGCTTGAAGCGTTCTCTCATAATTGGCCAGAATGCATCACCTGCTTTTATTTCCATTACGGCCCAGAGATCAATCCAGGCTGCGCATACGTTCGCTGGATCTGCTGCATTTTTTGGCAAAATGGCATGGGGTGTATCCCTGGGTCTGGCAGCATACTGATCACCTGGCTTGGGATGAAGGGCTCATAGGATGGTGCCTCTACCTGTCCCTGCTCTCTTGGTGCTTGTGGGTTTTCTTCCCTAGTATTGGGCAACATGTATGACGTTGCGTCTTCATCTTCATCAGATGAGAAGTGACATGGTGTGATTGGTGCATACACTGGGTACTGAGGTTCCTCATTTGTGTCTGTAGCTACACTTCCTCCCTGTGGAGCCCGAGCTGTGGGCTCTATTGACTGTTGTGTCTGGGGCTACCTGCAGTGTTTTGTGTAGGGAGATTTGCACTTTCTTCTCCTGATATAATGACTGGCAATGTTTGTACTGTGCTTGGGATAGACAGGGTGCCCTGTGCTGGAGGCACTGAATACAGAGACACCACATTGCTTTGATTGGACGTTGACCCAGTTGATAACGAAGGAGAAAAAAGGGGAAGAGAAGGGAGGTGTGAGGGAGAAGGAGTGGGGCGTGTGATGGAGGAGGAAGAAAGAGTAGGGAGAGAAGAAAGTGAAGGAGGAGAGAGAGAGAGATAGAGGGGAGAGAGAAGAGAGTGAAGGAGGGGAGGGAGAAAAGATGGAGGGGAGAGAGAGGAGAGTGAAGGAGGGAGGGAGAGAAAGATGGAGGGGAGAGAGAGGAGAGTGAAGGAGGGGAGGGAGAGAAAGATGGAGGGGGAGAAGTAGAAGAAGGTTTTGAGAGAAAGGGAAGAAGAAGAAGAGATAAAAGAAGAGAGATTTGAGAGATGGAGAGGAAGAGATAGAAGAAGAAGAAGAATGGATGTGTCAGAGATGTGAGGGAGGGGAAAAAAGGAATGATAGGAAAGAAGGATAGAGAGGAATGGCAGCGAGGGAAGAAGAGAGAAGTCTGAAGAAAAAGTAGAAAGGGACTGAGAGAAGAAAGAGGAGAGGGTGTCCCCCCTGCGCAGCTTGAGAGGGGACCGTTGAAACAAAAATGCCTTCTCCCTGTAGGGAGAGGCGGGGAGCGTTTTTCTCTGCGCAAGGCTCCTTATTCAATGAGAGCAGACTACACCTGTCCCGTGTCTCCACAGGATGGACAGCTGATGTGTGAGACTCTAAATTCTGCTCTTGTGACTAGAGTTGAGCGATACTTTCCGATATCCTAAAGTATCGGAATCGTAATGATATCGCCGATATCACTAAAATATCGGCGATACCCGATACCGATACCGGAAGTCCCATGTAAGTCTATGGGAACAAAAATCGAAATTAAAAAAAAACCATTCTTGCCTTGTTGGTTAATTGTACATGAAGGAAAACAAGAAAGAGTAATGTAGAATGTATTGGGGGAGGTTGAGGAGACATTAAAGGCATAGATGTTTGACCCAATCCAATGGAATAGCATTATTTATTTTTTTTTAGGAAATACGTTCGGATGACGAACAAATTGACAATGTTGTTAACCTTTTTTCTATTTTGTCAAATATGTCTGTTTCACAACTTCCATGGTCTTCACCTTTTTAACTTTTCACACACTTTCTCCTTCATAATTTTCAGCAGCATCATCTTTCTCATCAAATTATTCTTCATCTTCACCTTATTAATCTTCTAAAACTTCTTGCTATTCATCTTTTTGTTAACATTACTTATATGTTCTTATTAAACAGTTATTATTCTTCATATTCTACTTCTTCATCTTCTTCCTATTCATCCTTTTCATCATATTCTTATTTGTGACAGACATTCCTGTACTTGTAATCTGTAAAACTCTGAATTTTCATCCTTCCGTTCTTGCTGTCACGAAAGATTTTAATTACAACAGTATTTGTCCGCGTTCAGTTTAGCCTGCAGCAGCATCAGGCATTTTCCAGGGGCACCACGAGGAGGAACGGACTCACCCCCATACACTGCTTAGTCTTCTTCTGCTTAGAATTTAGAGCATATATTTTGCTCTTCATTTTGGTCTTATACTTAATGTTCTTCTGCTTTTTGATCTTCTGCTTATTGTTCTTCTGTCTCTTGTTCTGTATCTTGTAGTTTGTCTTAACCTTCTTTGTCCTGTTGGTGATGGTACAAAAGCCAATGGAAGTAACGAGGACCAGCTGACTGTGCTGGAACCCGGAGGGGCAGCAGAAGGAAAAGAGCCAATGGCACAACCGAGGACCAGCTGACGTTACTGGGACACGGTTACTAAGCAGGAGGTACCTGTGCTCCAAAGCACTACCAAGGACCAGCAGACGTTGCTGGAACTCGGATACCGACATGGAGGCACCTAGGCCAAAGGCACTGCGGAGAACCAGCTGACGGTACTGGAACCCGGATGAGTAGCAGAAGGTACAAGAGCCAATGAAAGTAACGAGGACCAGCTGACTGTGCTGGAACCCGGAGGTCAGCAGAAGGAAAAGAGCCAATGGCACAACCGAGGACCAGCTGACGTTACTGGGACACGGTTACTAAGCAGGAGGTACCTGTGCTCCAAAGCACTACCAAGGACCAGCAGACGTTGCTGGAACTCGGATACCGACATGGAGGCACCTACGCCAAAGGCACTGCGGAGAACCAGCTGACGGTACTGGAACCCGGATGGTAGCAGAAGGTACCCATGGAAATTAAAGTTGAGGCAGCAGGACTGTTTGCCGTTCACACAGCAGGGGAACAGCTGACATTACTGAACCCCAGTAACACGGGAGCAAGTGTTAACTGTGCTAACAGCACTTCCGAGAAACAACTGGCGGTTGTTGTAACCCAGGATGAGAAGAGAACAGGGTGGAGGCAGCAGGACTATTTGCCGTTCACACAGCAGGGAACAGCTGACATTACTGAACCCCAGTAACACGGGAGCAAGTGTAGACTGTGCTAACAGCACTTCCGAGAAACAACTGGCGGTGTTGTAACCCAGGGATGAGAAGAGAACATGGTGGAGGCAGCAGGACTTTTTGCCGTTCACACAGCAGGGAACAGCTGACATTACTGAACCCCAGTAACACAGGAGCAAGTGTTAACTGTGCTAACAGCACTTCCGAGAAACAACTGGCGGTGTTGTAAACCCAGGGATGAGAACAGAACATGGTGGAGGCAGCAGGACTTTTTGCCGTTCACACAGCAGGGGAACAGCTGACATTACTGAACCCCAGTAACACAGGAGCAAGTGTAGACTGTGCTAACAGCACTTCCGAGAAACAACTGGCGGTGTTGTAACCCAGGGATGAGAAGAGAACATGGTGGAGGCAGCAGGACTTTTTGCCGTTCACACAGCAGGGGAACAGCTGACATTACTGAACCCCAGTAACACAGGAGCAAGTGTAGACTGTGCTAACAGCACTTCCGAGAAACAACTGGCGGTGTTGTAACCCAGGGATGAGAAGAGAACATGGTGGAGGCAGCAGGACTTTTTGCCGTTCACACAGCAGGGGAACAGCTGACATTACTGAACCCCAGTAACACAGGAGCAAGTGTAGACTGTGCTAACAGCACTTCCGAGAAACAACTGGCGGTGTTGTAACCCAGGGATGAGAAGAGAACATGGTGGAGGCAGCAGGACTTTTTGCCGTTCACACAGCAGGGGAACAGCTGACATTACTGAACCCCAGTAACACGGGAGCAAGTGTTAACTGTGCTAACAGCACTTCCGAGAAACAACTGGCGGTGTTGTAACCCAGGGATGGAAAGAGAACAGGGTGGAGGCAGCAGGACTATTTGCCGTTCACACAGCAGGGAACAGCTGACATTACTGAACCCCAGTAAACACGGGAGCAAGTGTAGACTGTGCTAACAGCACTTCCGAGAAACAACTGGCGGTGTTGTAACCCAGGGATGAGAAGAGAACATGGTGGAGGCAGCAGGACTTTTTGCCGTTCACACAGCAGGGGAACAGCTGACATTACTGAACCCCAGTAACACGGGAGCAAGTGTAGACTGTGCTAACAGCACTTCCGAGAAACAACTGGCGGTGTTGTAACCCAGGGATGAGAAGAGAACATGGTGGAGGCAGCAGGACTTTTTGCCGTTCACACAGCAGGGGAACAGCTGACATTACTGAACCCCAGTAACACAGGAGCAAGTGTAGACTGTGCTAACAGCACTTCCAAGCAACAACTGGCGGTGTTGGAGCCCAGGGTCAAGGAGGGTGTAGGCATAAAATATTGAGTTATTGCCTTGTTACGTGGCCATTGCAAATGTATGTACTTCAAACAAGAATAAATGAAGTTTTACTACAACAATAAAATGATAAATTTCAATTACAAGAATAGAAAAATATTTATACTTGACAGTCCTCTGTGGTTGATAACGTTTAATGGCTAACTGAAAATATGGTAACAAATTCAAAGCTTTCGAGACTACTCAGGTGTCTTCATCAGGCTAAGAGTAAAGCCAAAAATGAAGAATCACATATTTCTACACACAACAGGACACAGGAATAGCTAAGACAAGTGAGGGAGGGACAAGTGAGGGAGACCGGCAACAAAAAGGAGAACAAGGATGAATTATCAGCGCCACACAATCACAGATAAATTAATGAATTTAGCTGTGGCAAAAGACTTTTGTATGCCCGGTCATAGCATCATGGATATGGAATTACTGTTATTAAAATATAACTTCAAATATGAGAAACGTACAAAGGTTTCAGAATATAAGCTCATCATGACCTTTGACACTGTTAGTGATGGAATGAATAGATCACATGGATTTATGTCATTCTATATCAATTAAGGAATCTGCGTCTATGCCCTTCCAGGGTCATGAAAACCCCAAAAAATACGCCAATGAGAGGGCAATCAAACTTTCTATCCTTATCTAGGAACTGTTCGAATATTTATGTTCATCCCTGTGAGATAATGACAGTTCTGATACACGTCACTTACTTGTCTTACCTATTGCAATATTCCTGTGTCCTGTTGTGTATAGAAATATGTGATGCTTAATTTTTTAGTTAGTCTTTCCTGATGAAGAGACGTGAGTAGCCTTGAAAGCTTGCAATTTGTTTCCATCTTTTCAGTTATCCATAAAAAGGTATGAACCACTGCTGACTCTGAAGTCTAAATATTTTTCTATCTACTGCTAGCACGGTACAAAGATACACATGTTTTCTAATTTCAAGAAGGAAAAAAAGAAAATACAAATATAAACGCATATATGCACATGCCAAAAATAAATGGAACAACACAACACCCAAAAAATTGGTAACAAAATATAGTGTTGTAAATTTAAGAATAAAAGTACATTTTTTTTTTATGAATAATGCTTAAGGAACGCAATGTTAAACTATAACATAGTGAAGACAATGGATTTTGTAATAGTCACTCATCATCATCATCGCAAATTTTATGTGACCAGTCACAGACAATTTAATTATTTAAGTTCATAAAATCGTAACTTTCTATAGCATGTATGACATGTCCAGCATGGACTCATCAATGTGATTGATGACACAATAATGTACAATAAAAAATAACCATTTAAAAAAAACATTAGGCATTGTTTGTCACAATTTAAGTGTGTGCCTGCAAGTGTAGGTGAAACAAAGGCTACGATAGCAAAGGTATATTCTATGTCTGTATCACACAGTGGACAGCCTCTGATGGTAATGCCGATGTTATACTGTACGTCAATAAAGTCTGGCGGCTGAAATCATGCATTTTTTGCTTGTAGAGTGTTGAAGAGGGTAAAAGAATGTCTGTTTGCGCAAAGCTTTATCCGTCAACACTACCTTCCTACTGTCACGCGTAGGGTAGGGTAGCGTGTGGCAATTAGCTGACTATCAAATGTGAGGTTAGGCTGCGTTATTGCGCACTAGGACGCCAAAAAAAATACAGCAGTAATAATTTAATGTGTAATACTACACCTATGACAAACCAAAAAATTACGTTCCCTCTTTAACAATGTACAAGACTAACAAGCCTAATGGTTGACGCTGACTTAATTGAGATACAGTATTACATCAACATTGTCCATGAGTAACTATGCACTGTGATACCTAATACCAGTATTAATTTATATCTCTTGTGGTTGTTTCAACAGCACTTGCAGGTATAAGTACCTATTGTCAGTATGCATGATGCACTTTCTAGATGTAATAATTATTATTGGACATTATTACCATGTTTACATGCTGGCCATTTCATATATGGTGTTTGAAGTTACAGTTGGCATCAGTATGTGTATTTTATAATGTCTGTCATAAATAAAACTCGTGATGATGATGATGAGAATGTAATGATTCGTACATCCATTGAGTGCATTATCTTACAGGTACAGATTAAGTTCCTTTAAAAGCATTAATTCATAAGTCTGAAATGTACTTTTATGCATTAATTTAAAAATTGTGAAGAGTAGACTATGTTTATTTTTTGTTACCATTTCTAATAGACATGTGCAGATATGCGCTGTGATGACAAATTATTATTTGTCCATATTTTTCTTAAAATTTATCATTCTAGGCCTGCAAAACTTCACAATTTCATGTTTTCAGCATAACAAGCAGGGTGACGGCTCTTCCCTATTTGGAGCATGTTGGTCATGTGTTTTTCTGTCCATGTGTCGGGAACAGGACACTTCTTGCCGTTGACACAGCAGGGGAACAGCTGGCGTTACTGAACCCCACTAACAGTAGAGCTTGTGTTTTTGTTCTGTGGACACGACACTTCTGAGCAGCAACTGGCAGTGTTGGAGCCCAGGGAGTAGAGTTTCAGGTGGTAGAAAGATGAACATAACAGGAGACATGGATAACGTTGCGAACCAGTTATTTAATCTGAAAACGGACAGACAAATTCTGGCGAGATCCATGCTTGTTCATTTCAGAAAAGTAACCGGTCTACATTATCAAGGATAGTCGCATGCGACGGTCTGTTAGTACACCACCTGCAGCACTAAAGACGCGCTCCGATAATACACTGGCAGCAGGGCAAGCCAGCACCTCCAATGCATACTGGCTAAGCTCTGGCCATGTATCCAGCTTAGAGACCCAAAACTGAATGGGGAAGAGCCATCTGGGAGTACACTGAGAGGCAAAGCCAGTAGTCCTGTCACCATCTGACGGATACGTTGCCTCCCGCTGACTGGAGCCCTCTCGGATGGTGTAGACATTTGTGGCGCTGCCACAAAACTTTGCCACATTTTGAACATACTGGTCTTTCCCTGTGCAGAGGCACTGCGTGTGCTCCCTCTTGTTGCAGAGCTCTTACACTGCCTCGACGCACAGAGCTGCTTTGTAAGCAGTAGCAGCAGCAGTGCTCTCGGCAGTAAGGTAGAACATTAGGGATTGCACCAGTGTGTCTTGGTACTCCCGCATTTTACGCTCCCGGTTCAACGGTGTGATGAGGCTTTTGACGTTGTCCCGGTAGCGAGGGTCTAGGAGGGTGTACACCCAATAATCAGACGTCGTGAGAATGTGGGCGATGCGGCGGTCGTTTCTTAGGCACTGCAGCATGAAATCAACCATGTGCTGCAGACTCCCAACTGGCAAAGAACGCTGTCCTCTGCAAAGGCGTTATCTCTGCCTGCTCTGCATCACCCCACCCTCGCTCTACATACTGACTAGAGCGTTGTGTACCTCCCTCTGGAGCGATGTCTTCCTCCTCCATTGACTCCTCCTCCTCATCCTCCTCACAAAGTGAGCCTGCCCAGCCCTTTGTGAGAACCACGTTGCGCTGACTTTCCAGAAGGTGATGGAATTTGTGACTCCTCATCCTCCACCTCTTCCAAAACCCATCCCTTATGCTTGCAGTGTTTTTTGAAGCAGGCAGATAAGGGGACAGTCAGGCTGACTATGCATCATCTGCACTCGCCATTCCGCGTTGACTCATCAAACGCACGCAAAACTGGCACATGTCCTTCATATGGCCCACTCATTAATGGTGAATGTGGACGGCGCAAATTGCGTGTTGATTGCGCCTGATGCAGCTGATACTCCATAACTGCGGCTGCTGCCTCACACAACCGCTCCAACATAGTAACGTTGAATTCCACCTGGTGGATACGTCAATATGAGCGATGTTCAGGAAGGCGCAATCTGCGTTGCAGAGCTGCAATGCGCATCTGGCCATGCTGGAACGTCGCAAGTGAGCGCACTCTAGGCGGACCTTGTCAGCAGTGCATCAAGATCCGGATAGTCCCTCAAAAAACTCTGCACGACCAAGTTGAGCACATGTCCAGACATGGTATGTGAGTGAGGTTGCCAAGGCCCAGAGCGCCACCAGATTTCGGCCATTGTCACACACACCAACCTGGCTGGAGATTCGCTGGCAAAAACCACACGTCGCTCTCCGCTTGTGGCATTCCAGACCTCCTGCGCTGTGTGGCTTCGATTTCCCCTTTGGAATTAATTTCAAAGGCCTGTTGCCGTTTGGCCACGGCTGTCTCATATCGGTCGATCAGGTAAGCGCCAGGGCCCATTGGAGGTAGACCGTGCCTCCGCACGATGATTCTAAAGAACTGGAAAAGGGAGGAGGAGTCAATGTGGACAACTTGATTCCGGCAATCCTGGGGTTGGCAAAACCGTCAGCGCCACTCGCAAGACTGTACCGGCCCAAAACCATTCACCCAATGGGGCATGGGAAAGGAACGCCCTGGCCTGGTACGGCCACGCATCGGTGGTCAGGTGGACCTTGCACTGCGGCTTTAGTTCGCATTTTTTAATTTTTGCCTCAAATGTTTTTGCAGACCAGGGCGGCTTCCCGCTGAAATAAATCGGCTGGGCACATTGTATTGTGGGACGCCAAGCCATTAATTCACGGAAACTGTCATCTCCACCACCTGATGACAGCATTTAAGGGACAGGATTTTGCAATGACAGCATTCAGGCTGTGCCGGGAGGTTTTGCCGAGTAGGCCGTCTTTTATCCCATGCCTGTGCTACCGATGGCTGTTTTGTGGCCTGGGTGGTGAGGTGAAGGGAACTTGCACCTGTGGTGAAAAACACTGTTTTTCTGGCAACGTGACAGAGGTTCTTCCAGGGCGATCCTTTAGGAAGCCTTACCGCTGTGTGTGAACTGGAAAGAGGCTCCAAAAGAGCTGAAGATGTAGGTGCTGCTGTAGGTTGGCCTACACTCCGTGTGCTTTGTAACTCAAAAAGTGCTTTGACCGCACATGTTTCCAATTTGTTGTATTAAGGTTACTGCCCTTTTTTACCTTTTTAATTTTTTGATTCACAGTTTTGCATTTGACATAGCAAATACATCTGCAACTGTATCCCCCCCCCAAAAAGGCCCACGCAGAGCAATTTCCTGGGAGCGCCCGTTTGGCTGTTGTAAGAGAACTGCTCCGAAGGGGTGCCAACTGGAGGCTACAGGCAAGCGAGTCGCAGCCTACCTCCCCCTACTTTTTTTGGCCGTTGGCAATCTCTTCCTCAGAGCTGCTCCCACCACCTTCCTGTTCCTCCGCCATGTTGGGTCTTGGACCTCTCACTCCACCACTACCCTCTTCCAACACCTGCTGTTTTGGGTGGTTGGCCAGCACCGGTCAACAAAACTGGAACTGAGTCCATATCTCAGATGCGTTCTGCGGTGTGCTGACCAGCGGCACTGGCTCCCCGCCTCTTCAATTCAGAGAGACCAGCTGTTGCGCATCACGCTACGCCTTTCTTCACATTCCAGAATGCTGTTTGGCGGGGCCCCCCTTTTTTCAAGCCAACAGATTCTGAAACAGAAGCAGGACCAGCTGGCTCCGTACAGAGTCTCGACGCCTGGGCAATTTGACAGGCGGAAAGAACTGATGGTTGTTCAAAAGTGCGTGGTCCTGAGGGAGGGGGAAGGTATTGAAGTCGATGCATTGGCTGCCATCCAACCAACAACGGCTTCAATTTGTCTTACGCAGCAGGGGGGTACGCGAGCTCCTCAAAAGTGCGCATAAAGGAACGCTCCGGGGGAAAAATGGTGGATGCTGTGTCACGGGGCGGCAGCAGCCACAAAACCCCACGTCCCTCCCTGCTGCAAATCCACGCCTCGACCCGACCACGTGCCTCACGACTTCTTCATCTTGGTAGATTGATAAAGAAAGTCAAAAAGTTAAGGCCTAAGGTGGTTATTCCTCAAGACACAGGAACCCGCAGACAACTGTTCAGTATCTGTAAAAGGCCCCTTTGTGTAGTTCAAAGTGTTTGAACCAATTATTGATCGGATGAACGCGCACCTAAAATTAGATTTTTTTCCACTAAAATGGGGCAGACCAATTAGAGAAAAATGTGAAGGATGAGGCAGGACACACGCCAGCAGACTACAACCGGGAGTGGTTGAAGTACAAACTGGAGGCGTAATCTCACTCACAAAATGAAAGCTCAAGACTACAGTGAAACTGAAACACAACATTCACTATCTGTGAAAAGCTCCTTTGTGTAGTTCTATAGTGTTTGGCAACCAATGTATTGTATAACGGATGGAACCCCATAAAGATAGATTTTTTCCACTAAAATGGGGGCAGCACCAATTGAGAAAAAAGTAAGGATGAGGCAGTGGACCACGCTCAGCAAAAACTACAACCGGCGTGGTTGAAGTACAAACGGAGGTAATCTGCACCACAAATGAAAAGCTCCAGAACAGTGAACAAGAAAACACAACTATTCACTTCTTGAAAAGCTCCTTTGTGTAGTTCATAGTGTTTGCAACCAAAAATTTATACGGGGGAAGCGCGTCACACTAATAGATTAATTTTTTTCCCTAAAAGGAGCGCACCAAAGAGAAAAATTTGGAAAGGTGAGCAGGACACAGCTCAGCAGACTACAACCGGCAGTGGTTGAAGTACAAATGGAGCGAACTTTGCACTCACAAAATGAAAACTAAAACTACGTGAACACTGAAACACAACTATTCCCTACTGTGAAAAGCCCTTTGTTGTTCTATGTGTTTGCAACCAATGTATTGATACGGATGGAACGCTCACACTAATAATTAATTTTTTTCCACTAAAATGGGCACCCCAAATTTAAGAAAAAATGTAAGGATGAGGCAGTGCCACGCCGCAGACAAAAAACCGGCAGTGGTTAAGTACAAACTGGAGCGTAATCTGCACTCAAAAATGAAAAGCTCACAGACACATGAACACTGAAACACAACCATACTATCTGTGAAAAGCCCCTTTTTTGTATTTTCTATAGTGTTTGCAACCAAGATTGTATCGGATGGAAGCGCTCACACTAATAGATTAGATTTTTTTCCACTAAAATGGAGCAGCACCAATAAGAGAAAAAATGTGAAGGAGGGCTGACACACCCTCACAACTACAACCGGCAGTGGTTGAAGTACAAACTGGAGGTAATTGCACTCACAAAATGAAAAGCTCACAATACAGTGAACACTGAAACACAACTATTCACTAAGTGAAAAGCTCCTTTGTGTATTCAAATGTTTTCAACCAATTATTGTATAGGAGGGAACGCGCACACAAAGATTGATTTTTTTCCACTAAAAGGAGCAGCACCAAAATAGAAAAAATGTAAGGATAGGCATGACACCGCTCACGATTTACAACCGGCAGTGGTTGAAGTACAAACTGGAGCGAATCTGCCCTCACAAAATGAAAAGCTCACAGACTACAGTGAACACTGAAACACAACTATTCACTATCTGTGAAAAGCTCCTTTGTGTAGTTCTATAGTGTTGAACCAATGTATTGTAACGGGGAAGCGCTCCACTAATAGTTGATTTTTTTCCCTAAAATGGAGCAGCACCAATTAGAGAAAAATGTGAAGGATGAGGCGGACACACCCAGCAGACTAAACCGCAGTGGTTTAAGAACTAATGGAGGGATCGCACTCAAAAAATCAAAACCTCAAGACTCAGTGAAAAATGAAACAAACATTCACTATCTGTGAAAAGCTTCCTTTGTTAGTCTATAGTGTTTGCAACCAATTATTGTTACGGATGGAAGCGCGTCACACAATAGATTAGATTTTTTCCACTAAAATGGGCACCCAATTAGAGAAAAATGTAAGGATGGGGGCGTGACAACCCTCAGCAGACACAAACCGGGCAGTGGTTGAAGAACTAACTGGAGCGTGATTGCACTCAAAAATCAAAACCCACAACGCATTTAACATGAAACACAACTATTCACTCCCTGTGAAAAGCTCCTTTGTGTAGTTCTATATGTTTCCCAACCAATGTAGTATACGGATGGAAGCACGTCACACTAATAGATTTGATTTTTTCTAATATAAGGAGCTGCACCAATTCCACTAAATAAAAAAAAAAAAAAAAAAAAAAGGAAGGCAGATGCTACAAACAGCGGTGGATGCAGAGCAACTGCGCGTCACCTGCCGTCCCACACCACCTTGCACAAGCTGTTAAAACAACATGGCAAAATGGCTTTACACAGGGTTGGTAAACTACCTGCCTCAAGCACAGTAGTACACAAAATCGAATACTAACTTCCCTCAGAGTTAGCAGAGTAGCTTCTGTCCCTTACGAGTTCACAGCACAGTGAGCTAAAATGGCGGCGGCGCCTTTTATAGTGCTTCTGACTCATTTCAGCGCCAATCACAGCCAGCCCTTAGTTAAATAAACCCCAGCATTAACAGGATGTGCCCACACTTGTAGGATTCCCCATTGCGACTAAAATCACATGGGCCCCTCAAGAATTATGGGAACTTCCGATTCCGGTATACGATATGGGAAAAAATATCGGAATTAAAATATCGAATTCGATAACGCGAATATCGGCCGATACCCGATACTTGCTATCGGAATGCAACACACTTGTACATGTCCGGAACATTTCCTCCAGATGATTTCAATGCTTCTTTAACACCTTTTCATTTATTCACATAAAAATCCTTCCTTCCTTCAAAAAACTTGCTGTCCTTCTACATAAAGATCAAACCACCCCCTGCTCATTTAGCGACACAACTAAAAAAAAACTTCCTTGCCTTTTAAAAAAAACAAACAAAAAACATTTAATTCATTGTGCAGGGGGGGTGAAGTTGCCCCCTCCATTGGATTCTCACATGCTCTGACTTTTTACATGCTTAGCCCTTCCTGCCTACGTACTGTTCTATTCCAAAAACCTATTCAACAAAGGTGATTTAAAAATTCACAAAATGGTTGGAGAAAAGAATAAAAGAAAACCTAAAAAAAAGTTAAAGAAAAACCTCTCCAAAATTATTAAAAAATTTCATTTAAAAAGAAAAAAAAAACCCTCACATTTAGTAAAAACTCTAGGAAAAAGATTGACCAAAATAATAACTCCAAAAGCAAAAAAAGCGATCAAAAAGGGGAGGAAAAAACGTATTAATAAAAAAATCTGACAATGGTTGACAAGAAGAAAAAACCCTTTTTACTAAAAAAGCAAATTAAAAACAGAAAAGAGGTGGGGAAAAAAATGATTAGTAAAAATGATTGATAAAACAAAAAGAAAAAAACTTTTAAATTTTGTTGTTATTCAAAGCATTCAGAGAGAGATAATCAGACATAAACAACTTCCTCTTTTTTTTTCTTTCTCACTTGGCAAAACCAAATCAGATTAAAAAAAAAAAAACAGAAAAAAACAAAAACCAATGTGACACCGGAAGCAGAGGGAGTTTTAAGGGGGGCTTTTTTTCCGCGCCAGTGGGAAGTTATAAAAAAACAAAACACTTGCTGTTTGACTGTTAGGCTGGGGTCACACTGGGACTAAATGTACCACTGCAAAGCGATAAAATCTCGATTGCAGTGGGGACCAATTTTTAATCATGGAGCACTCCTAGTATCCGATTTTTTTTGTGGTCTGTTTTAAACTCCTCAATCGCAGCATGCTTCATTGTCACCGTTTGTGGGGGACTATCGCCAATGCAAGCCCATGGGAGCGCTGAAAAATCAGATTACAACGGAACCGTGTGACTTTCGAATTAAATGATGTATGTAGAATCTAGAACATAAATATAGTATATATACATGTACAATGACAGTATTATTATGTGTTCTAGGTTATATCATTCTTTCTTTATGTGGTTTTGCAAGCCTGCGAGAAAATCCGCAAGTCGGTGTAAATGGATGTTCACCCGGCAGATGCGACTAAATCGCATCTTTCCGGAAAATTGGATGCCAGACGGTGACTTCATGACATTTTGCTGCGAAATCGATGACAAAACGGTCAGATTTTTTAGTGGTGTGGACCCCGCCTTAAAGCCGTAACCTAAAACAGACAGGAACACGTCAAACAAGACAACCCCCCCCGGAGAATCCGAACCCTCTTTATTAACCTGTGAAACGTACAAGCTGCTCGGTAATTGATACCTCACCAATTGCACTAAGAGGGCCGGTGCTACAGTCTATCACCCTCTGAAAAACCGGTCCCCTTTGGGCAGTACCGGTCACAGGAACCGCAATGCCTAGTCAAAGCTCTTACCACAACCCACACCGGAATATTAGGAGTTTTCCCTTTTCCCCAAACGCGTGGGAATCTGCCAGAGTTTAATCCAGCAATTTGGTTTTCCTGCTATACAGTTACCCAAAATAAGCAACAAAACAGTCCGGTTCAAACTTTCTCCCGGGAACAAAAAAACATGAAACACATACACAGCAGGAGCAACACCTTATACCCCAGGTTTTTGGTAAGGGTGTGGACTTTTTACACTCCCTGGAATGGGTGGTGACCACACCGACCGGCAAAAGGTATAAGACCAGGACTGAGCACAAGGGACTTTCAGGAAGATACAGGATTTTCTTACCTACTTTTGGAGCGCGCAGTCTCCGTCCCGTGAGCCAAACCGTGGCCAACACCTCTGCTCTCCGGCGCGGTCCCTGTGCGTTCGTCCCTGCCCCACGGCAGGGCCCAGATGTTATGGAAATTTTGTTAGGATAAATCTACCCCATGTTTGCTTCTGCTGTTCCCAAATTAAAAATGATATTTTTTAGAGTTTCTTTGGAAATGAACACTGTCCACTAAAAATTGCCAGCATAACATTCCATCAATACTGTGGCTTTAATATCATCACATATTTATCATTTACAAAAAGGGGGGGTTAGTCAAATTAACAAACAATTAGAAGTGCTAATCTATTGGCTGTTTGAATATATGTCCCAATGTGACCCTTGTTTAGTTTTCCGCAGAAGGGACCATCATTTGGACCATTGTTACTTCCCCTCTTTTGGCCGTCTGGTGGTTGGGAAAGAACCTTGTAGCTGTCTGACTTATGTAGGCCAGGGGTCAGTCTTTAGCAACGGAAAGCGCACACTTTTGCAAATTTGTATGGTTACAGGGTTTTAGCAAGTAAGATCTGTCAATCATATGGAATACATTGATACTTGAATATACAATATTGATATATTTATGGGTTAGTACGGTGACAAGGACATCTCCCCTGATGCAAATAAGAAAATTTTTATTTCCATCACAGCGGAGACCTAAAAATAGGTCACGTGTGAAAACAATCTTCACATTATGGGGGTGCTGGTAAGGGGGGTGGCGGAGACATCGTCGGCCTCCTCTCTCTCCTTCCCTGTATTTAATGTATTGCTGTGATATCCATGTTTGATTGTATTTTCTTAAATTATACCAATGTATGTGTATTTTAGCTGGGATAGGGAAATGGTTAATTTAGGGGCGGCCAAAACGCCTTTAACAGACGGAAGTCCCGTCTGCAGTTTAGTGCACGGCAGGCTTGCCTGTGCAGGACGTATCCCCGGCTGTAGCAGACGGGATCCCCTGGATGGGACTTGGCTGCCAGGGGCTGTCGGCAGCGGGCACAGGGACGGATGGGTGCCCCTTCAAGACCCTTTTTAGCTTCGAGGAGCCGCTGGGAGTTATTGATTTGCTCCTGCAGCCGTTGCTGTGAATATGAACAGATCAGGGCCGTTACTTTCTTCTTTATTCTTTTTCTACAAACCTTTATAAATACAAATTTCCATGTTGGCCCTACAACATGTGACTGTGGGGCATCCGTTCCTGCATGAAGAGAAGCCAGATGTCTAAGGAACCCACGTGACCCGGGCTGAGACCAAAACTGCTTTAACTGCTTATTCAAGTGCAAGGGGCCGGGGTTGGATGACGTCCCCTTTTTGGACCCCCCACACCCACCCGGCCCCCTTGTTACTCTTAAAAGGCATAGGGCCAAAAACCCATATTTTTTTTAAAACCTCTTTAGGCATGTTTTGCAAAAAGCTGTCCCCCCCCCTTTTCCGGGGGCCACCTGGAACACTACCTCCCCTATTAAATGAACCCCTTTTTTTGGGCGGGGGTGCCCTTTTCCCAAAAAAAGAGAAACAAAGCTTTAGCCATCATGGAGCGGGGGTTTTCCCCAAATTTTGTTTTTTGGGGGGAGATGTGAAGGGAGGGGGCAGAATTCAGGAGTCTAAGAGTGGTGCATCAGGAAAATCCGTGTTTGAATGCAAAAAAGGCTTGGCTTGGAGGACACAAAAAAATTTCCCTCACCATGAAATTGGAAAAAGGAAGGTTTCTTGAGGGGCCAGGGGCCGGCTCAAGTTTTTTATGGCCCCCGGGGAAAGAGTCTCAGTGAGCTCCTTTAACACGACCACTTAATGCACAAAACCGCAGAAAATTTGGGTATGTACAGCATGGCCAAAGTTTTAGAAGACACAAATATTTTTTTTTCACTGATTCTGCTGCCCCTGGTTTTTTATGTGTGTGTTTGACAGATGTTTTTTAATACAGACAGAAATATAATTACAAACATATAGTAAAAAACTTATTTTGACAGTTTGAATGAGTTAATGCAGCAAGAAAATATTTGCAGTGTTGACCCCCTTCAGACCTCTGCAATTCCCCCTGGCATCCCCAATCAACTTCTGGCCAAATCTGACTGAAGCGTCCATTCTTGCCAAAAAAATGCTTTCTTTTTGCAAAATTTTTTGGTTTTTTTTTGCCACCCTCCTTGATGATGCCACAATTTCAAGGGGTTTTAAGATCCGGGATTTCCCCGGGCCAGGACCCAAAATCTCTATGTTTTTTCCCTAGCCATTTTTTTCCCTTTCTTTATGCAAGGTGCCCATCGCGGAAAAAGGGGCATTTTGGGGACGCCAAACTGCTCTTGGAGGGTTGGGAAAATTTTGCTTTGGGGAGGACATTCGGTACCATTCTTTTTTTCGGGGCGGTTTTTGGGAAGACGTGAGAGAGCCGATCCTTGGCTGGAACAACCCCACACATGAAGGGCTTAGGATCTTAACAGTTGGCAGAGACAAGACTGGGTACGCTCCCTTGTCCCCCCGAAAAAGGTGTTTTCCTGATGCCCCAAACAAAAAAAGGGGTTTTCATAGAAAAATAATTTTCCCCCCAATCCTCGCGTCCACTGCCTGTACCTTTTGCAAATATCAGTCGTCCATGTGTTTTTCTGGAGAGAATGGCTTCTTTGCTGCCTCCTTGAGACAGGCCTTGCTCCAAAGTCTCTGCCCACAGTGCGGCGAGCACTCACACCTCCCCTGCCATTCCTGGCAAGCTCTGCACTGCGGACCCCCTCCCGCAGCTGAAAAACTTTTTTAAAGACGGTCCCCGGGTTGTGGGGGTTCGGGGGGCCCGGAGCCCCTTTTTGCAACAAGGAACCCCCTTCTTTTTTTTTGAGAAAGCTAGATGTTGACGAGGGCCCAAACTTTCTAGCCATCCTTCCCGTTAGGCCATTTTTGTGATTGCAATGAGACTGCCGGTTTCTTTAGAGATAACCGGGTTTAAAGAAGAAAACAATGATGCCAAGCCCAGCCCCTTTTAAAAAGTCCCCCGGATTCTTTCTTAACATGACAGATTTTTTCTCCAGCCGCCCATCAACACCCACACCCCTGTTAAAGGGGGAATCATTTTAAAAAGGTTGCTGGCCTTTTTTGGCAGGCTGCAAGATTTTGAAATGTTTTTGGGATAAATTCATTTTTGCCAAATATTACTTTGCAAGTAATTGCTGTTAACTATCATCTTTATAACATTCTGATTAGCAAATTGCCATTAGAAAAAGGAAGCATAGCTTTGAAAAATTTATATTTGTGTCATTCCAAAAAATTTGTCCATGACTGTACAAAACCCGCATTCTCTTCTTCCATTATGAAAAACATATCTATTTTTAAATTTTTCAAAAGCTCAGAAACCCCCAAATCCTCCAGGCACGTACAAGGACATACGTTCTCCATACAAATTATGGGCACCCATAGTCCCCAACAGTTTA